>JAWNOU010000059.1:0-78509 GCA_035045725.1 Drosophila ezoana
AAGTTACGTATTGCTTGTTCCGTCCAGACCAACCTGAAATTACCGCCCCTTATTCCTGTCTACGCGCACAACAGACTACACTATGCACAATCCTTTTCGCGTGCTATGTAATAATTATAATAGTTTGCATCACGTTTTCTCTACATTCGTTGCTTTCAGGATACCTTCGGGAAGTCAATGACCATTCCCAGCTATGAGCAGTGGCATGACAATTGTAAATTTCCCCCCACCGGTTCGGTGATTTCCCATTACTTTTCTCTATGTCCTATCTACTTATCACTCTATATATCTAGCTTACATTTTCTTACTTTATTAACAATCTTCTTACTTTTATTTTTTTCAATTTATTGCATTTTATTAATTTATATAGATTATTTTTAATTTTACTTAAGAACACTTTTTCCTACTTACATCCTTCTGCTTAGATGTAGGCTCTAATAGCGTCACTGACAAATTTAGCTGTGAAAAGGGGCACAGCTGGCCGGACTGGCAAATAAAACACCTCCATCGGTCGGTATTGCTATTTAGAGAACTGTGTTATCTAACTAGGTTTTTAGCATATAATTGCATTATCTATTGTATGTATAATCTACGGAATAATGAGGAAGATACTCGTTTTGTCGACTTTAAATAAATAATTAAATAAAATAAAATAGTTTTTCTTGCTGGCTTGAAAAAAAAAAAAAACCAATGAAATGCAGTATCTATATTTCGTTAATCAATAAATGATTATGCAAAATTAGTTCGGTTGCAAATCGCGTTTAGTTAGAATATAAGGAACCAAAATAAGTTTTGTTTTACCAAGAATGTTAATATTTCATCTAAATAAGCGAAAATAAATTAATCCTATATATTGTTGCAAGGCACAATGAACGCTTAAGTTTATAGTAGGAGGCATAGTGACCTAAAGTAGATTAGTTTACAATAGGGAGACTCTCGTAAACTGGCATGAGAGATTCATGGTTGGGTGGGTAAAAGAACGCCAGGATCGCCCTTCACCTCAGATCCTGCAAAAAAATCAAACAGTTTAGTTGTAGGAAGCCTCGCCCATATGTTGCTGGATACAGTTAATACGCTGTAAGTTAGGTTTTGGTTTCCCTTTGTCCACTTCGGACACAGCCACCCCACCCTAAACCCGGAAGAGCTAGGGTATCAAAGTGTCCCGACTTCCGCTGTGCGCCTAAGGTCTACAGGAAAGCCAGTAGTAAAGATTGGTGTGGATATATACGACCATTCGCCCTCCGACTATACCGCGAGACCACCCCTTTCCATGTGGACCCTCTAACGAAGGTTTCTTTTGAAGTCTTATTGAGGATCGACACCACAAACCGTTGTAGCAATAAATTGTACATTACAGAAATTCTGGCGCCGAAGAACGTGGGGCTAACCGAAGTTTCGAAATTTTCAATCATATGAAGTATTTTGCGTCAGTAGCCACCGCAACCCCTGCGAGTACCTGAGTTTGATTGGCGTTGCAAGCATACGAGTATTGATGTCGAGTATGAAGTGCTTATCTCAAAATGGTATGTTGACGGCGAAAAACTATTGCATGTAGAAGTATTAAATGTATATGTACTGAAACTTGGAGTCTGGCTAAGATCTGGCTAAGTATACAGAATATATAGATAACATTCTACTCCATAGCTATTGCAAACACAGATCTCGCAACTAAAGCTCACTTATACTTCGATTGCCATTTTTAAATTTATTCAGCTTTGTAACTTGTAATCTTTGAGATACTGTTACACCACTTCAGGAATCTTGAGTATTTAGCTGAGATTGAAAACCCTGACGAATGTTGATGCATCAGCATTTTCGTTGTATTGCCATTGCAAGGTTATAAAAATAAAATGGTTTTCATAACCCTTATCGCTACCGAGAAAAGGGAATGTAATTGAAAAGATAGGCACTGCAAATAACGACCTTCTATTGATAATAGCAATAGACTTATAATAGATTAGTACCTTCTTCTTATAACTAAACACTGTCAAGTAGCAAACTTTTCTCTGCATTAGGTTCATTATAAATGCCCCTTTATAATTATGAAATTTGAATCATGATGCCTATCGAACATAGTCCTCAAAATAGTCCGCCTCCATCTGACGTCGCGGAAAAAATTGTGTTATTTGTTGTCAGTCTATGACAAATACTCAGTCCTGTTATATTACCAAGTGTAAGCATAATTTTCACAAAGTTTGTCTATAGAGTTGGTTACAAAAACACCACACTTGTCCAGATTGTGGGTCTGCACTAGAGACACAAAATTTAATTGTGTATCAAAATACCAGAAGGAGGGGTCGTCCATATCGATCCGCTAACACACGCCGTGAAGAGCCTGTGTCGGCTGATTAATCAATTTTGCACACTATGATCAGGCAAACCGTGTCACGATTTATCTCTTCATTGATCGTGAGCCCACGTTCCCCTGCACAGGTTCCCTTATCATTGTCCGCTCCAATTTTATCAGGCAGCCGTACATCAGTCCATCCAAGCAAGGTTACAGAGATAATGCAGAAATGGAATTTACATTTCAATGGTGCGGCAAGTGTGGATGAATTCATGTATCGTGTAAAAGTGCTCACAAACTTTAGAAGGAGACTTAAATGCCTTGTTCAAACATATGCATGTACTGTCCGTAGGCAGAGCTCGAGAGTGGTTTTGGCGATACCACAAACAAGCGGATCGCATTATCTGGTCAGATTTTTTGCTTCTCCTTACGACAGCAGTATAGAGATTATCGGTCTGAATTTACAAGTTAAGAACAAATACGTTCGCGTAAGCATAGAAACGGTGGAAGTTTCGCTAAATTCTATGAAGCAGTGAAATTTAATTTCTCTCTCTGTTCGTATAGAAGAGGAAGAGCTAATCGAAATTTTGAATAACAATCTGCTTCCAGAAGCACGCCACAAGTTGCTATATCAACCAGTACATTCGGTAGGTCAGTTGCGAAGAAAACATGAAAACTTGGTAAATGAGTTAAATGGTCGCACGGAAGGAGTCTCCAGAAAAAAAACCGGGAGTGCAGCGTCGACAAATGTATGCATGTATGTATGTATGTATGTATGTATTGACGCAGAACCGGAGCTCGCAGCTATCCGCCATTCAAACGTACCCTGTTGGAATTGCGATTAGCAAGGAAAATTGTGGGAAAATTGTCTTGCACAGCGTCGAATATTTTGCTACAATGTAAGATATGCCTTCAGCGCCTGTCGGAAAACCGGCAGAAGGGTGTGTCCACCAACAACCGGATGCCCCCGACCAGTTGAAAACTACTGCTCAAGCAGTGAAATTAGTCCATTAAGATCTAGAAATGCATAGCGATGCAACAATTATTTTAAGTGAATGAAAAAATATGGTAAATTATTAGTTTCCGCAATTTTTAATAATAACAAGTAAGAGGTTCTAGTCGGGAGCTCCCGACTAGGGGATACCCTCAACCCCCCTATTCCATCACCAAATGCAGCGCGCGCTTATAGATAGAGTGTAGCGGGGAGTTGGCGATAGGTATAAAATGAAAGATAATCGATATATATATACTATTCTAGAAGCTACATGTCAAGTTTGGTGACTCTAGCTGTTATTATTTACCAAAATTGCTTAAAAACGGAATTTCGATATACATTTTTATCGATTACTTGGAAACGGGGCAAGTTATCGTTTATCGGAAATAAACTCGATCTCCGCGGGCACTAAGAGCACCTACATCCAATTTCAATTTTCTAGCTCTTATAGGTTCTGAGATCCTTGCGTTCATACATACGGACGGACGGACGGACGGGCGGACGGACGGACGGACGGACAGACAGACGGACATGGCTAGATCGACTCGGCTATTGATGCTGATCAAGAATATATATACTTTATGGGGTCGGAGATGCTTCCTTCTGCCTGTTACATACATTTGCACTTTGCACAAATACAATATACCCTTTTTACCCATTTTCAATGGGTTCAGGGTATAAAAATGACTGACGTTGTAACGCCGAAGTGTCCTTTTTGCAGTTTACGGAACACGGTCTATTGATACCGGTGCGAGTGTGAGCTGCATTGGATCTTCACTGGCTACGGAAAAGCTTTCTGCTTTATCTGAATTTAAGCCTCTCAAATCGCACGTGCGCACCGCAGATGGAAAATATCACGAGGTAGTGGGAGATATTACGGCTTTAATGGCTTATAAAGAAATATTAAAACCTATGCAGCTTTATGTTATACCATCAATAAAGCAGAGGCTCATATTAGGTGTAAATTTTTGAAAAATTTTCGCCTTAGCTCCAAATGTGATTAGTTGTATTGAAACGCCCTCTAAAGAAATAGAAAATAGCGGCCCCTCAAGTGAAGTAGAGAATGCTCATGTGTATCCTTTAACCAAGGTATAAGTGCAACAGCTGGAGGTGGTGAAAAGTCTTTTTTCTAACTGTCGCGAAGGATTAGGGCGCACTAGGTTGATTCAACATCATATTGAGGTTGGCGACGCAAAACCCGTAAAACAGCGTTTTTACCCTGTCAGCGCAGCAGTTGAAAAACTTCTTTATGCCGAAATTGACCGTATGTTAGAACTAGATGTTATCGAGCCATCTACCAGTGCTTGGAGCTCACCGATGCGCCTGGTTATTAAACCTAATAATATTCGTCTGTGCTTAGATGCGCGTGAACTGAACGAGGCCACAAAAAAAGATGCCTATCCGTTGCCCAGTATTGAGGGAATTTTTTCACTGAATGCCCAAGGCCAACATAATTTCAAAATTGGACCTACAAAAGATGCCTATTGGCAAATTGAATTAACTGAAGATTCAAGGTCGTTGACAGCATTTACCATTCCTGGTCGCCCGCTGTACCAATTTAGGGTCATGCCTTTGGCCTATGCAATGCGCCATCCACCATGTGTCGCCTCATGGACGACATTATTTCTCTTGATCTTCGACATTGTGTATTTGGGTACTTAGTACTGTTCTTGTTCAACTTTCACCTGTTAATGACGAAATGCCAATCGCGTTTATGTCAAAAAAGTTGAGTCGCGCCCAACGCAATTATAGTGTGACGGAGCGTAAGTGTCTGGCCGTAATCTTGGCTATTGAAAAGTTTAGGTGCTACTTAGAATCACAGGAGTTTGAAGTGGTTACAGATCACTCGAGTCTGTTGTGGCTCATGCGTCAATAATATGCAGCTGGTAGACTCGCTAGGTGGGTTTTTCGGTCGCAGCCTTATAACTTTAATTAACTAACAAGCTTTTACTGTACCCGTGATTAAAGAAAAAAATATAACGAGATCAAGAAGATCTATACCATACCCACCCACAACTCATGAACTAAACAACACCGTCGCCAGCGTTGGAAGGCCTTTCACCGCCATTGCATGTAAGTCACCACACTTTCTTCTTCCTCTCTTACATTTTTTGAGCGTGTCAGCGGTTTGAAAGCTTTTTCGTTGCGTCGTCGCATCTGCAAACAGACATATGTTCATACATAGAGCTTTCAGCTAAGTAAGTGTGCAGGTGCAGATCGCGCTTGGACAATGTTTGTAAGCGAGAGAGCTTTCGACCTCGCTTTTTGTTTGTGATTTAATTATACATTCAGATATACATACATAACGTAACATAATAATAAAACAGCTGATCAGTAACAATTAATCGTGCATATGCTCAGAATGAGCTTTTCATGCTTCAAGCTTTTGCATAACTCGAAAGTTTAAAGCGGAGGAACGTAGCATCAACTGCTGATTTGCTTTGGGACAGTAATTAATAAAAGTATGCGCCCACTAGTAGGTTTTATTTAAGAAAAACAAAATATAAAATAAAATTATGATTTTGTTAGGACTTTAATAACGATGCTTGTTCCATATATTCATACGTATATTCATCGATTCGTTTTTTTTTTTATACCACTGGCACGGCATATGAAACAATTATAAGAATAATAACGGCTATTAAGAAACGATAGGAGAAAAGATCGTAGTCAAGAGAGAATTCTCCAGTTGAGAGTGATTGACGTGTTTTACTTGTGCTCCAAGATTTTTATATATTTTTGCGCTTTAATCCTGCTTTTTTATACCCTGAACCCATTAAAAATGGGTAAAAGGGGTATTATAGTTTTTGTGCAAAATCCAAATGTATGTAACAGGCAGAAGGAAGCATCTCCGACCCCATAAAGTATATATATTCTTGATCAGCATTAATAGCCGAGTCGACATAGCCATGTCCGTCTGTCTGTCCGTCCGTCCAGTCCGTCCGTCCGTATGTATGAACGCAAGGATCTCAGAACCTATAAGAGCTAGGGACTTGAAAAATTAGATGTAGGTGCTCCTAGTTCCTACGCAGATCGAGTTTGTTTCCGATAATCGATAACTTGCTCCGTTTCCAAGTAATCGATAAAAATGTATATCGATATCCTGTTTTTTAAGCAATTTTGGTAAATAATAAGAGCTAGAGTTACCAAACTTGACGGGAGCTCCCGACTAGGGGTAGCTGGGAGGTGGCGATAGGTATAAAATGAAAGATAATCGATATATATATACTTTTTTAGAAGCTACATGTCAAGTTTGGTAACTCTAGCTCTTATTATTTACCAAAATTGCTTAAAAAACAGGATATCGATATACATTTTTATCGATTACTTGGAAACGGAGCAAGTTATCGATTATCGGAAACAAACTCGATCTGCGTAGGAACTAGGAGCACCTACATCTAAAATTCTCTAGTCTCTAGCTCTTATAGGTTCTGAGATCCTTGCGTTCATACATACGGACGGACGGACGGACGGACGGACAGACAGACGGACATGGCTAGATCGACTCGGCTATTAATGCTGATCAAGAATATATATACTTTATGGGGTCGGAGATGCTTCCTTCTGCCTGTTACATACATTTGGATTTTGCACAAAAACATAATACCCCTTTTACCCATTTTTAATGGGTTCAGGGTATAAAAAGCAGGATTAAAGCGCAAAAATATATAAAAATCTTGGAGCACAAGTAAAACACGTCAATCACTCTCAACTGAGAATTCTCTCTTGACTACGATCTTTTCTCCTATCGTTTCTTAATAGCCGTTATTATTCTTATAATTGTTTCATATGCCGTGCCAGTGGTATAAAAAAAAAACGAATCGATGAATATACGTATGAATATATGGAACAAGCATCGTTATTAAAGTCCTAACAAAATCATAATTTTATTTAATATTTTGTTTTTCTTAAAAAAAACCTACTAGTGGGCGCATACTTTTATTAATTACTGTCCCAAAGCAAATCAGCAGTTGATGCTACGTTCCTCCGCTTTAAACTTTCGAGTTATGCAAAAGCTTGAAGCATGAAAAGCTCATTCTGAGCATATGCACGATTAATTGTTACTGATCAGCTGCTTTATTATTATGTTACGTTATGTATGTATATCTGAATGTATATTTAAATCACAAACAAAAAGCGAGGTCGAAAGCTCTCTCGCTTACAAACATTGTCCAAGCGCGATCTGCACCTGCACACTCACTTAGCTGAAAGCTCTATGTATGAACATATGTCTGCTTGCAGATGCGACGACGCAACGAAAAAGCTTTCAAACCGCTGACACGCTCAAAAAATGTAAGAGAGGAAGAAGAAAGTGTGGTGACTTACATGCAATGGCGGTGAAAGGCCTTCCAACGCTGGCGACGGTGTTGTTTAGTTCATGAGTTGTGGGTGGGTATGGAATAGATCTTCTTGATCTCGTTATTTTTCTTTAATCACGGGTACAGTAAAAGCTTGTTAGTTAATTAAAGTTATAAGGCTGCGACCGAAAAACCCACCTAGCGAGTCTACCAGCTGCATATTATTGACGCATGAGCCACAACAGACTCGAGTGATCTGTAACCACTTCAAACTCCTGTGATTCTAAGTAGCACCTAAACTTTTCAATAGCCAAGATTACGGCCAGACACTTACGCTCCGTCACACTATAATTGCGTTGGGCGCGACTCAACTTTTTTGACATAAACGCGATTGGCATTTCGTCATTAACAGGTGAAAGTTGAACAAGAACAGTACTAAGTACCCAAATACACAATGTCGAAGATCAAGAGAAATAATGTCGTCCATGAGGCGACACATGGTGGATGGCGCATTGCATAGGCCAAAAGGCATGACCCTAAATTGGTACAGCGGGCGACCAGGAATGGTGAATGCTGTCAACGACCTTGAATCTTCAGTTAATTCAATTTGCCAATAGGCATCTTTTAGGTCCAATTTTGAAATTATGTTGGCCTTGGGCATTCGTGAAAAAATTCCCTGAATACTGGGCAACGGATAGGCATCTTTTTTTGTGGCCTCGTTCAGTTCACGCGCATCTAAGCACAGACGAATATTATTAGGTTTAATAACCAGGCGCATCGGTGAGCTCCAAGTACTGGTAGATGGCTCGATAACATCTAGTTCTAACATACGGTCAATTTCGGCATAAAGAAGTTTTTCAACTGCTGCGCTGACAGGGTAAAAACGCTGTTTTACGGGTTTTGCGTCGCCAACCTCAATATGATGTTGAATCAACCTAGTGCGCCCTAATCCTTCGCGACAGTTAGAAAAAAGACTTTTCACCACCTCCAGCTGTTGCAGTTATACCTTGGTTAAAGGATACACATGTTCCGTAAACTGCAAAAAGGACACTTCGGCGTTACAACGTCAGTCATTTTTATACCCTGAACCCATTGAAAATGGGTAAAAAGGGTATATTGTATTTGTGCAAAGTGCAAATGTATGTAACAGGCAGAAGGAAGCATCTCCGACCCCATAAAGTATATATATTCTTGATCAGCATCAATAGCCGAGTCGATCTAGCCATGTCCGTCTGTCTGTCCGTCCGTCCGTCCGTCCGCCCGTCCGTCCGTCCGTCCGTATGTATGAACGCAAGGATCTCAGAACCTATAAGAGCTAGAAAATTGAAATTGGATGTAGGTGCTCTTAGTGCCCGCGGAGATCGAGTTTATTTCCGATAAACGATAACTTGCCCCGTTTCCAAGTAATCGATAAAAATGTATATCGAAATTCCGTTTTTTAAGCAATTTTGGTAAATAATAACAGCTAGAGTCACCAAACTTGACATGTAGCTTCTAGAATAGTATATATATATCGATTATCTTTCATTTTATACCTATCGCCAACTCCCCGCTACACTCTATTTATAAGCGCGCGCTGCATTTGGTGATGGAATAAGAGGGTTGAGGGTATCCCCTAGTCGGGAGCTCCCGACTAGAACCTCTTACTTGTTATTATTAAAAATTGCGGAAACTAATAATTTACCATATTTTTTCATTCACTTAAAATAAATGTTGCATCGCTATGCATTTCTAGATCTTAATGGACTAATTTCACTGCTTGAGCAGTAGTTTTCAACTGGTCGGGGGCATCCGGTTGTTGGTGGACACACCCTTCTGCCGGTTTTCCGACAGGCGCTGAATGCATATCTTACATTGTAGCAAAATATTCGACGCTGTGCAAGACAATTTTCCCACAATTTTCCTTGCAAATCGCAATTCCAACAGGGTACGTTTGAATGGCGGATAGCTGCGAGCTCCGGTTCTGCGTCAATACATACATACATACATACATACATGCAAACATTTGTCGACGCTGCACTCCCGGTTTTTTTTCTGGAGACTCCTTCCGTGCGACCATTTAACTCATTTACCAAGTTTTCATGCATTTGCACATATCTTCGCAACTGACCTACCGAATGTACTGGTTGATATAGCAACTTGTGGCGTGCTTCTGGAAGCAGATTGTTATTCAAAATTTCGATTAGCTCTTCCTCTTCTATACGAACAGAGAGAGAAATTAAATTTCACTGCTTCATAGAATTTAGCGAAAGTTTCACCGTTTCTTTGCTTACGCGAACGTATTTGTTCTTTACTTGTAAATTCAGACCGATAATCTCTATACTGCTGTCGTAAGGAGAAGCAAAAATCTGACCAGATAATGCGATCCGCTTGTTTGTGGTATCGCCAAAACCACTCTCGAGGTCTGCCTACGGACAGTACATGCATATGTTTGAACAAGGCATTTAAGTCTCCTTCTAAAGTTTGTGAGCATTTTTACACGATACATGAATTCATCCACACTTGCCGCACCATTGAAATGTAAATTCCATTTCTGCATTGTCTCTGTAACCTTGCTTGGATGGACTGATGTACGGCTGCCTGATAAAATTGGAGCGGACAATGATAAGGGAACCTGTGCAGGGGAACGTGGGCTCACGATCAATGAAGAGATAAATCGTGACACGGTTTGCCTGATCATAGTCTGCAAAATTGATTAATCAGCCGACACAGGCTCTTCACGGCGTGTGTAAGCGGATCGATATGGACGACCCCTCCTTCTGGTATTCTGATACACAATTAAATTTTGTGTCTCTAGTGCAGACGCACAATCTGGACAAGTGTGGTGTTTTTGTAACCAACTCTATAGACAAACTTTGTGAAAATTATGCTTACACTTGGTAATATAACAGGACTGAGTATTTGTCATAGACTGACAACAAATAACACAATTTTTTCCGCGACGTCAGATGGAGGCGGACTATTTTGAGGACTATGTTCGATAGGCATCATGATTCAAATTTATATTATAAAGGGGCATTTATAATGAACCTAATGCAGAGAAAAGTTTGCTACTTGACAGTGTTTAGTTATAAGAAGAAGGTACTAATCTATTATAAGTCTATTGCTATTATCAATAGAAGGTCGTTATTTGCAGTGCCTATCTTTTCAATTACATTCCCTTTTCTCGGTAGCGATAAGGGTTATGAAAACCATTTTATTTTTATAACCTTGCAATGGCAATACAACGAAAATGCTGATGCATCAACATTCGTCAGGGTTTTCAATCTCAGCTAAATACTCAAGATTCCTGAAGTGGTGTAACAGTATCTCAAAGATTACAAGTTACAAAGCTGAATAAATTTAAAAATGGCAATCGAAGTATAAGTGAGCTTTAGTTGCGAGATCTGTGTTTGCAATAGCTATGGTGTAGAATGTTATCTATATATTCTGTATACTTAGCCAGATCTTAGCCAGACTCCAAGTTTCAGTACATATACATTTAATACTTCTACATGCAATAGTTTTTCGCCGTCAACATACCATTTTGAGATAAGCACTTCATACTCGACATCAATACTCGTATGCTTGCAACGCCAATCAAACTCAGGTACTCGCAGGGGTTGTGTGGCTACTAACGCAAAATACTTCATATTATTGAAAATTTCGACTTTAGTTAGCCCCACGTTTTGGGCGCCAAAATTTCTGTAATGTACAATTTATTGCTACAACGGTTTGTGGTGTCGATCCTCAATAAGACTTCAAAAGAAACCTTCGTTAGAGGGTCCACATGGAAAGGGGTGGTCTCGCGGTATAGTCGGAGGGCGAATGGTCGTTATTCCACACCAATCTTTACTACTGGCTTTCCTGTAGACCTTGGCGCACAGCGGAAGTCGGGACACTTTGATACCCTAGCTCTTCCGGGTTTAGGGTGGGGTGGCTGTGTCCGAGTGGACAAAGGGAAACCAAACCTAACTTACAGCGTATTAACTGTATCCAGCAACATATGGGCGAGGCTTCCTACAACTAAACTGTTTGATTTTTTTGCAGGATCTGAGGTGAGGGCGATCCTGGCGTTCTTTTACCCCCCAACCATGAATCTCTCTGCCAGTTTACGAGAGTCTCCCTATTGTAAACTAATCTACTTTAGGTCACTATGCCTCCTACTATAAACTTAAGCGTTCATTGTGCCTTGCAACAATATATAGGATTAATTTATTTTCGCTTATTTAGATGAAATATTAACATTCTTGGTAAAACAAAACTTATTTTGGTTCCTTTATTCTAACTACGCGATTTGCAACCGAACTAATTTTGCATAATCATTTATTGATTAACGAAATATAGATACTGCATTTCTTGGTTTTTTTTTTTTCAAGCCAGCAAGAAAAACTATTTTATTTTATTTAATTATTTATTTAAGGTCGACAAAACGAGTGTCTTCCTCATTATTCCGTAGATTATACATACAATAGATAATGCAATTATATGCTAAAAACCTAGTTAGATAACACAGTTCTCTAAATAGCAATACCGACCGATGGAGGTGTTTTATTTGCCAGTCCGGCCAGCTGTGCCCCTTTTCACAGCTAAATTTGTCAGTGACGCTATTAGAGCCTACATCTAAGCAGAAGGGTGTAAGTAGGAAAAAAGTGTTCTTAAGTAAAATTAAAAATAATCTATATAAATTAATAAAATGCAATAAATTGAAAAAAATAAAGTAAGAAGATTGTTAATAAAGTAAAGAAATGTAAGCTAGATATATAGAGTGATAAGTAGATAGGACATAGAGAAAAGTAATGGGAAATCACCGAACCGGTGGGGGGAAATTTACAGCCTGTCCTGCCCCTGCTCATAGCTGGGAATGGTCATTGACTTCCCGAAGGTATCCTGAAAGCAACGAATGTAGAGAAAACGTGATGCAAACTATTATAATTATTACGTAGCACGCGAAAAGGATTGTGCATAGCGTAGTCTGTTGTGCACGTAGACAGGAATAAGGGGCGGTAATTTCAGGTTGGTCTGGACGGAACAGAGAATTGAAGACGCCCTAGCAGAAAAGGAAAATCTATATCGCCAATAATCAACTTATGTAGAAGGACAACACCGAGAATTGTCCTACGGTTGTTAACGACGGAAGGTTAAGAAGAGCGATGAGGGATGGCCGAGGGGGGGCTGGCTATTGTTATACTGCGGAGACCAGATGCAAGAGCAGTATTCAAGGATAGGGCGAACAAGAGAGATGTACAGAAGTTTCGTTATAAAAGGATCGTTAAACTCTTTAGACCACCGTTTAATGAATCCAAGTACACCATTTGCCTCATTAACGATGGTATCTATGTGAAGATTGAAACAGAGTTTAGAATCAAAAAGACCGCTTAGATCCTTAACTGTTAGTATACGTTGCAAAGGGGTATTGTCGATTGTATAACTGACAAGATAAGGTGTAGTACGATTAAATGTCATAAACATACACTTTGAACGATTCAAATGCAATGGATCGGCCGAACACCAAAATTGCATAGCGTTCAAATCGTCTTGTAGACGAGAATGATGAAGGGGATTAGTGTATGATAGAATAAGTTTCACATCATCCGCATACATGAGTACACGGGCATTTGATATAACAGAGGGGAGATCATTTATAAAAAGAGTAAAGAGTAAAGGTCCAAGATGACTACCTTGAGGAACACCAGAAGTAACGTGAACTTGTTTAGAGGTAGTCAGCCTCAGCATTACTCTTTGGGTCCTACCTTTTAATAAGAATTAATCCAAAGCAAAAGAGACGGAGGGAAACCTATTCGGTCAAGTTTAAAAAGTAAAATGTCATGGTGCACAGAGTCAAACGCCGTCAGTATAAATGACATCAGTTTGCATTTTCGAAAGAAAAGCATCGTTTACCAAGGAAGTAAACTCAAGCAGATTGGTCGTAGTTGACCGATTCTTTACGAATCCATGTCGAACAGGGGAAACAACTGATTTGCAGAATCGCTGCAAATTCGAAGTGATTATTTTTTCAAATAATTTAGGAATATCGGGCCTCAGCCACGTTCCAATTACACTACTGGGTCTTGGTCCCGCGCTGTTCCCCGAGGTTAGGGTGAACATCGGCCATCGCCGATGTTTTACACAGATATAATTGCCCGAGATTACGAGGATTAAAGCGGATCAGTTAATCGTTCACTTTATTCACGGTTTTTATTAAAGACTATCCTAACCTGTCTAAGGTGCTGGCGCACTGCCTTGGAGCCTTAGCGCTCCGCTATGCACGTCTCGTTTTTCTCTCAGCTCGCACTCCTTCTAGCACGTCTACTCACCACGATCGGTATTTTCCAAGTGCCGGCTCGCTCGCTAGCGAGCCATGCGCTTGCCTCGACCGCTCAACTTCGCCGCGAGCTTTCGCAACTTCGCTTCGGAGCTTTCGCTCTTCGCCGCCGAATCGAAGCTGCGCTCTCGCAGGCGGTGTTGAACAACCGATCAGCAACGCAAGGTTGTAGCGGCGGCCGGCTGTTAAATTCAAACTATCTTATAGCTTTCGTGGCTCCTTGCCTCTTTACTCGCTAATATAATGTAGATTATATTACAATTAATACGATGCGGCTTCTTGCCTCTTATATCACTAATACATTATAGATTCTATTACAATTAATACGATGCGGCTTCTTGCCTCATATCACTAATACATTATGGATTATAATATAATTAATACAATGCGGCTTATTGCCTCTTCTTGACTCCTCGCCAGGAAAATTGTGGGGCGGACCTCAGTAGCCGCCTCACACCCCCCCTCACTTCGAGCAGGTGACGGTCACGTCGCCTCTCGCGTTCAACGTAACGCTGTAGTCGCGCTCCCCGTCAGATACGTGGAAACGAGTGCGTCGGCATCGGAAACGGCGGATTCGCGCCTCTCTCGCGATCAGCTCCACCACGCCCGACGAGAACGGTGTTCCGCGAGGAAACACCTTCCAGCCCAAGGGGGTGAAATCGGGCATCTCGGGTTCCTTGGCGGGGCTCTCCGGCGTTACCTCAACGTCGGCACTGCGGGCGACCACCTCGACCTCGGTGTCGGGTTCCTTGGTGGGGCTCTCCGGCGTGACCTCAACGTCGGCACTGCGGGCGATCGTGTCGACCTCGGCGTTGGGCTCCTCTTCCAGCACAGAGTCCAGACTGGTATCCCACCCGTCGATACCGTCGAAAAGGTCCACGATATCATCCCACAATTCGCTCTCCGTGGGAGTCTTTCGAGCCATTGGGGAGGAGTCCCTGGTTAAACTATAAGTCTTGGGCGACGAAGCCGTCACCACCGCGTCCTCTTCCTCAGACCACATTTCGCCCCGGCCCTCCTGGCGAGTAACGAAGGGGCCTTCTAGGGACGGCGCCTTGCCTTCTTGGCCGAACCAGGCGTCCTCCAACTCACGCCGGGCGATGGTGTCGGGTGCCTCGGTGCGGGCAATGGGCACGAGCGCGGGCATCTCGTCCTCGTGGTCGAACCACTTCTCCTCCGACCCCTTTCAAAAGATTGCGTCAGACGACTCTGTGTGGGCTGTGGACACGGGCGAGTTCGCCGCGTCTTTGCTTCCGCGACAGCGCTCCTCCACGACCATCTGGCAGACCGCAATCGGTATTGGCCAGGGTTCGGGATGGCCTCCTCGAGAAGCGATTTCGCAGCGGCGGTTATCCTTCCCGAGCTGGGAAGGACCCTTCTGGCGCTCGCGGGGCGAACGCGGCACGCGCCGCTGCGATCCTCCTGGCTTCTCGGTCTCCGCACGAAACCTCTTCGTGGCCGACGAGGACGCTCCCTCGGGACTGGGTCGGCGTTGGCCTCCACTCCGGCGACGCTTGCCCCGGCCGGCTCTCCGTCGGCGAGGACGGCTGCGTTGGCGCTTTCCGCCTGGGCCTTCTTCGGCGCCCCCCACTCGCGCTTCGCAAGGTTCAGACGGGGTTTGTCGGTTTCCACGGGAACTTTCGGTAGGTAGCGCAGCGTTACACGGGGAAACTGGCTGTTCGGATCTACCTCCAGACGGTGGGTGGCGAAGCGGCGACGGAACGCCGGTCCGTCCTCCTCGTCCTCTGTTGACGAGTTCCTTCCCGCTAAGGGTTCTGGATCGCGGCTCGGCGGGTCTGCTCCCCACCCGTCTGCTCGGACTCCGCTCGGCGCCTCCGTCGGGGGCGACTCCGTGTCTCCGGCCGACGGGGAGATATCTTCTCCTACCGCCTCTACTGCCCCGACCTCCTGCACTGGAGGTGTGTACTTCTCTGCTTCGAGCGGTACGGACTCTTCCTCGTCCATCTCGCCGGTCGGGGTCGGGGTTGCGGGCCCTGATGACTGTGTCGAATGGGATGCGAGGGGCGGAGATGGGGGCTCTTCCGCGTACGGTGGCGAGTTTCGTGCGAATGGCGCCTCCACGAACATTGTTGTGACCTCGACCGCCATCAGCATGACCATCCCGTCCAGCCTCTCCATGACGTTGGTACGCCGGGAGTATAGGGTATGGCGGAACTGGCGGGGCGGCCCTTCTTGTCGTCCTCTTTGGTAGTACTCGCGTCCCCGGCGGGGGTCGCGCGGACGGCCTCCGGCTCCCGGCCCGGGGAAAGGCTCGGTGTCTCCGCTGCTGACGTCTTCGTCTGATGAGATGCTGATAATTTCGGGTTCCATCTGTAAATTAGCTTATTCGTTAACTTACTCGTTACTTATTTGTTAATGCCCTATCTTCTCAGTGCGGCTCACGTTTTACTAGACCTATTCTCAATTATGTTATTAATGTTAGTCTTATCTAAATTTTATTATAATGGTTTCGTTGGGCGACGGGTGTCGCTCTCACCCTTCGCCTACTCGTGGGCATCCCTGTGCCCTGGGTCTTCCCCTCCGTCTCGGTAGAATGGTTTCAGCTGCGAGATGTTGGCCACCCTCTTCTTATGTTCGCCCGGTTTCACCAGGCGCACGATATTGGGGGATATGAATTTGACGACCCTGTAGGGGCCGTCAAATTTGGGTGCCAACTTTGCGGCGAAACCTTCGGCGGCGTTGGATAGCTGGTGCTGTCTTAACAGAACCAGCGAGTCCAACGAAGGCCGCCACTCTCGTCTCCTCAAGTTATAGTGTCTGCTCTGGTCCTTTGATGCGCGCTGGAGGTTGCTGTGAACGATATAAAAGATTTCTTTTAACCTATCCGCCTTTGTCCTAGGGTCGAACGCACTAGTTGCGGACCCCGGAGTTACCTGATCGTATAGAGCGGCGGGCAACCGCGGCTCCCTACCCTGCATCAGGAAAGCGGGACTGAATCCGGTCGAATCCGACACGCTTGTATTGACCGCCAGCGATATCTCGGGCAAGAGTTCGTCCCACGAACTCTGGTGGCCCTCGATATATTGCGCTATCATGGTCTTCACGGTTCTGTTGGTCCTCTCGGTAGGATTTTCTTGCGGGCAGTAAGGGGCGGTGTACTGGACCTCTACACCCAAGGACTCCAGAAAAGCCTTGAAACTCCGGCTTGTGAATTGTACCCCGTTGTCGCACACGAACTTTTTGGGCACCCCGAATCGGCTCAAAATCCTCTCCCGGAACGCTGTTTGCAGGTGTGCTGCCGTGGCTCTCCTGAGAGGGACCAGCTCCACCCATTTCAAGAAAGCATCGTGGAACACCAGAAACATGGTGTTGCCATGTTTCGACCGTGGAGAGGGCCCGACGAAATCCGCACAAAGTATTGCCATCGGCCCCGCCACCTGCCTCGTCAGCATGCGTCCAACCGGTTTGAGTTGCTCACTCTTGAATTTTTGACAGTCTTCACAACATCTCACGTATCTGGCGGCGTCGCGGAACATACCCGGCCAGTAGTACCTTTGGGCTAGCCTCGACACTGTTTTCCTCACACCTTGATGGCCGGCCGTGGGAGCATCATGGCATTCCGCCAACACCCTCGGCCGTTGACCACTGGCCACACATAGCTTCCAGGGAATGTAGTCTTCGTCGTCCGTCCGATGGCCTAAATGCCTATATAGCTGCCCATTTTCTTCTACGTAGTCCGGGAACTTGGCTGGCTCTTCGGCGATCCTGGCGCGCATACTCGCGACCCACTTGCAGGGTGGCTCGGCCACCACTGCTTGCTGACAGGTCTCTAGAGGATGTCTTGATAGTGCGTCGGCCACGACGTTGAGCTTCCCTCGACGATAATGGACGTCAAATTGGAACTGCTGCAGTTCTAACGCCCATCGCACGATTCTTCCGGACGGACTCTCGATCGAGTTGAGCCACTTGAGTGCCAGATGGTCAGTAACCACGTCGAACCGGTATCCTTCTAAGTAGCAGCGCAACTTCCGGATCGACCACACTATTGCCAGACACTCTTTCTCAGTGGCGGAATAGTTCACCTCGGCCTTCAGCAACTTACGGCTCGCATACGCTATCACTCGCTCTTGGCCATCAATCGTCTGTGTCAGCACTGCGCCGAGGCCATACTCACTCGCGTCAGTCTGCAAGACGAACTTGGCGGAAAAGTCGGGGCAAGCCAACACAGGGGCAGTCGTCAAGCTATCCTTCAATTGACGCAATGCCTCCTCCTGTTCTCGCTCCCATGCCCATTTCCGCCCCTTCCTTAAGAGCGCTGTGAGTGGCTGTACTTGTGTTGCGAAGTTAGGGACGAAGCGCCTGTACCATGACGCCATCCCGAGACACTGCCGCAGTTCTTTGCAATTTGTCGGGGCCCTCAGGCTACGTATCGCCTCCACTTTCTCCGGATCAGTACGTATTCCTTCCCCGCAAATCACATGTCCTAGGTAGACTAACCTCTCCCGGAAGAAGCTGAATTTTTTCCTATTTAACCTGAGATTGGCCGCCCTTAGCCGGCGGAATACCTCCCTCAAATTCTCTACATGCTGTTCTTTCGTTGCTCCTATTACCACGATGTCGTCCAGGTAGGCGAACGCATGGGGCTCCATTTCCGGTCCTATTACTGTATCCAATGCTCGCTGAAAGGTCGCACACGCCGAGTGTAGACCAAATGGCATCACCCTCCATTGGAAAAGACCCCTTCCAGGGACTGTGAACGCCGTACACTCCCGACTATCGGCTGCCATCGGTATCTGCCAGTACCCGTGCTTCAAATCCAGTGTGGAGATGAACCGGGCGTGACGCAACCGCTCCAGGATGTGGTTAATACGAGGCACCGGATAAGCGTCCGGAATGGAATGCGCGTTGAGTTGTCGGTAGTCAATACACATACGCCACTCGCCAGTCTTCTTCTTGACTAAGACGATCGGGGCGCTGTGCGGACTACGGGACGGCTCGATGGCGTTGGCCCGGATCAGCTCATCCACTTGCTCGTCGATCACCCTCTGCATGGCCGGATTCTTGGGATAGTATCTCTGTTTCAACGGCTTATCGTCCTTCAGACGGATTCTGTGCTCCGCGATGTGTGAGACTCCCTGCAGCCCCTCGAAGAGAGCCAGCTCTGACTCCAGGAACTCCCTCAGTTCTGGATCCAGATCCGCTGGCCACTCCGCCTCTTCGATGCCGTTCTCGCCCCCTCCAGGCACCACTTCGACTCCAGACAGAACTCCTTGACCGCTCGATTCTGGCAGTCGCTCCTGGCCCCCTGTTTCCGTGTGGATTCTGGCCATTGCTCCTACTCTGTCCTTTCCCTGGCACGTTCCTGCCGTGCCGCTTCCGTAGCCAACATAAGTCTGCCTTTGCAGCTCTACGCGCCGCCTCTTGGGTTCTTCAGGCTCTCGATTTGAGCCGGGCTTTACTTCCCTTTTCCTGATCTTCTCCATCGGGTGCCGAGCAGGTGCTCCCCTTCCATTACCTGGGAGGCCGATCCTGGCCCGGGCGACGCCGCTGCCCGTTTTCCGGCTCCGCGCGGCGGCAACACTCCTGGCTACTTCGGCCCCGGCTTCCACATGCAAATAAGACGGGGCCGTTGGGACATTCCCTGGCGAAGTGCCCCTCCTGTGCGCACCTACGACACGCGCGTCGCGGATCATATCCGTTCCCGGCCTCTTGGCTCATCATCCGATGGGCCACCTCTACGTGAGTTGCAGCGGGTGGGGCGGTAACCCTGTTGTCCACAGCGGTCGTTCCGGATCCGCTGGGAGCAGATCGGAACGTATTGAGATGTCCCCCCGGGGACTGTGCCGTCCTCGCCCATTCTGCACTATTCGAACTCGAGACACCCGGGGCTATGGGCTGGCTGCCTGAGTACTCCGCCCTCTGCCTCACGACGGTCTCGTATTCTACGGCCAGTTAAGTTAGCTGGGACAGGGTGGAGAAGTCTTGCCGTCGCACATAAAGCCTGTATTCCGGAGCGGCGTTCTCGTAGATCCGGTGCAGCTCTTGTGCCGGCCCGTATCTATCGTGATGCATAAGAGCCCTCAGCTCTATTAAATATTCCTTGAACTCTTCGCCTACGCGCTGCCTCCGGGATCGGATCTCGTCCTCAAGCCTCTCGAAGTAACGAGGGGGTAAGAAAAACTCCAGGAAACCTCTGCGTTGGCCGCAGTTGCTCGGCGTTCTTCACTCCCCCCGAGAGCAAGAACCGCCTCCACGCCCGAGACGGACAAGCTCGGGGTGGGCGCCTGCAAACGCCCGTACAGTTGGGAGCTCCTGAGGTCAGGTTCCTACTTTTGACGTGGCCGCCCGCCAACGTCGGGTGGGACGCCCCATGATGGCGGCTCCAGAGTTTTAGCGTACTGAGATTCCAGCTCGGTCAGCCGAGCCCAAATCTCAGTCGAATGACCGCCATCTTGCACATAGGTGGACAGCCGCTTACGTAGCTCCTCCACGCGCCCCTCCTTTTCCAGCCCAGCGATCGCCACTAACTCTTCTTTGCGTCGCTGGTGAATCCAATGGACGCCTACCCCCGGGTTTTGGCACTCACCTGCCTCCATCCTTTATTGTTTACCTTCTTGGTAACCGACGTCGTTGTTTCCCTCTCTTCCTTTTTTTGTTTTGGTGTCTTTGTCACTTTTACGCCGATTTTATTCAGCCACTTTTGTTCTTTTAGTTTTCTCTTTATTTTGCCTTTATGTCTTCCACCAAACAAACATACAAAAAATAATTAACAAAAAAATTTCCTTTTCCTTTGTTTATAAAAAAAAAAAAATCAACCAAAAGGTAATTCCTTTTCACTTTTCACTTTTAGGCCTTCCTCACTTGGTCGCCTTTCAGGGGAGAATAAATATTTCGACGAAAGTATACCTCGCTACCACAGTACTACCTACTACACCGGGCCGCAGCCTCGTGCTACCCCTTTTAGCAGGCCGGAGCCGCGTACCGCCCAAGCTATCGGGCCAGGGCCACGTACCACCTGCACTATCGGGCCTCAGCCACGTGCCAACTATACTACTGGGTCTTGGTCCCGCACCAACCACGCTGTTCCCCGAGGTTAGGGTGAACATCGGCCATCGCCGATGTTTAACACAGATATAACTGCCCGAGATTACGAGGATTAAAGCGGATCAGTTAATCGTTCACTTTATTCACGGTTTTTATTAAAGACTATCCTAACCTGTCTAAGGCCCTGCCGCACTGCCTTGCCCTAGCGCTCCGCTATGCACGTCACGTTTTTCTCTCAGCTCGCACTCCTAGCACGTCTACTCACCACGATCGGTATTTTCCAAGTGCCGGCTCGCTCGCTAGCGAGCCATGCGCTTGCCTCGACCACTCAACTTCGCCGCGAGCTTTCGCAACTTCGCTTCGGAGCTTTCGCTCTTCGCCGCCGAATCGAAGCTGCGCTCTCGCAGGCGGTGTTGAACAACCGATCAGCAACGCACGGTTGTAGCGGCGGCCGGCGGTTAAATGCAAACTATCTTATAGCTTTCGTGGCTCCTTGCCTCTTTACTCGCTAATATAATGTATATTCTATTACAATTAATACGATGCGGCTTCTTGCCTCTTATATCACTAATACATTATAGATTCTATTACAATTAATACGATGCGGCTTCTTGCCTCATATCACTAATACATTATGGATTATAATATAATTAATACAATGCGGCTTCTTGCCTCTTCTTGACTCCTCGCCAGGAAAATTGTGGGGCGGACCTAAGTAGCCGCCTCACAATTGTCTCGGATTTTGGGCAAATTGCCTTTTACAACGAGTTATATAATTCTCATAGCATTGAGAATTCAGAAGAAAGAAGTTCGACTTGGCTATGGAATATTTAGCCAAGTCTGTGCACGAACCAGACTTTCTAAACTTTTTAAAATATTTACATTTTAAGTTTTTAAGAAGTGACAATCTGGGAGTAAACCAGGGTGGTTTTGAAGAAGTAGTCGAAGGAATTGACTTGGGAATACTCATATCTAAGAGGGAGTTTAGGGTGCTATAAAAAAAAGTAATAGCAGTATTCAGTATGCAAGACCAATCGGTTGCATAAATAAGCTGATTCAGTAATGAATAATTTCCTTTGCGAAAGCAGCGGCGGGGCTTATTGGCTGATGAGCACGAAAAGAGACGATTACAATTGAACATTGTAATCTCTAAAGTAGGATGATATACATCCTCAGGAAGAGATAAAGGAGGGGACCTAGACACATTAGAAATAAGGAAGTCGTTAACAAATACAAGGTCAAGTGTTCTATTCAAATGATTAGAAATTGAATTGATTTGAAACAACGAAAGATCAAGCATGCAGTCTATAAAATCATGCTGTGCTGAGGGCACTAGATAAATAATGTGTGAGGCGGCTTCTATGATCAGCCTCCCAGTTTGAACTCACGGCAAGGAGCCGTCGTTCGCATCGCCAAGGTCATGGCAAGGAGCTATTGGCTGTATTGTATAATTTTTATAGTTTATAAGCATTAAATGTAGTAGTGTAAGATAATAGATTTGTAAGAGGCAAGAAGCCGCCGATATAGTTTGAATTTAACCGCCGGCCGCCGCTACAACCGTGCGTTGCTGATCGGTTGTTCAACACCGCCTGCGAGAGCGCAGCTTCGATTCGGCGGCGAAGAGCGAAAGCGAGCCGGCACTTTGGAAATACCGATCATGGTGAGTAGACGTGCTGAAAAGGAGTGCGAGCAGAGAAAAACGTGAAGTGCATAGCAGAGCGCTAGGGCTCCAAGACAGTGCGGCAAGGCCTTAGGCTAGGAAGTTCGTTAGGGTAGAATATAATAAAAGTTGTGAATAAAGTGAACGGAGTCTCAATGATTAACTTAAAGCAGATCTTCGTAATCTCGGGCAGTTATATTTGTGCTAAACATCGGCTGAGGCCCGATAGAGTAGTTGGCGCGGGGCCAAGGCCCAGTAGTGTAGTTGGTTCGTGGCTGAGGCCCGATAGAGTAGTCGGTACGTGGCTGCGGCCCGATAGAGTAGTTGGCACGTGGCTGAGGCCCGATAGAGTAGTTGGCGCGTGGCTGAGGCCCGATAGTGCAAGTGGTACGTGGCCATGGCCCGATAGCGTGGGCGGTACGAGGCTCCGGCCTGCTAAAAGAGGTAGCACGAGGCTGCGGCCCGGTATAGCAGGCAATACCGTGGTAGCGCGAGGTATACTTTCGTCGAAACATTCATCCCCCCCTTTTAGCCCTCCGTCCCAGCGAATTTATAAATATCTTGTAACTCGCTGGACCTGGTAAGACTGAGATATGTACCCTGGCCAGTAGCTTCTTTACAAGTGGCGCCCGAGCAGGGACAAGAGGAGTTTAGGGGCGTGGCATAGTTGCGGATTAAAGCCCCGCAAGTATGCCCAAATAGGTGTTTAAAAAAAACAAATAATTTTTTTTTTGCATACAGTGTATTTTAAGTCGGGCATACCCTAGAGGGAAAGTACCCTAGCGGAAAACAAGAGAATGAGGATATGATATAGGTGTGAAATATAAAACTAGGGGATTAAGTAGTCCAGTATACCCCAGCGAACGTTTTTATACCCTGTGTTAGGCAGAGACCGAAAAATGAACACGTGCATAATTTAAGCGACAAAAATGCTTGCAAAAAGCTAGCGCGCAAAGCAAGGAGACGAAAACATAACGGTCGGTCGTAAAAGTGCAGCGCGCGCGCCCCAGACGGGCGACGTCGAGATCACGCTCGCACACGGGTGCACAAACGCGCGGCGCAGTCAACGTCGGCGTCGAAGGGCCGTTAAGGCGTCGCGGCAGCGACTGTACAGTGGGACGAGTTCAACTCACGCGCGGTGAAAAGTTGAATTCGTCAGTACAGTTGTCGGGGCAGTGAGGATGGTCGCATTTTAAGATTGATATTTTTAAATAAAAATAAGTGGATAAAAATAAAATTGTTTATAAATAAAATTAATTAAACAAAAATAAATAAAAGAAATAAAACAAACAGTTAAGTACACAAGAAGAATCCAAGGTACCCAATAAAGGCGAAGGCAGCGACCAAGTGAGGAACGGCCTAAAAGTGAAAAGTAAAATTTAATTACCTTTTGTTGAGTTTTTTTTATATAAACAAAGGAAAAGAAAAAAAAATTTTTTTATTGTTTTTTGTATTTTTCTTTGGTGGAAGATATCTAGGCAAAATATAGAGAAAACTAAAGGGAACAAAAGTGGCTGAGTAAGATCGGCGTAAATGTGACAAAGACACCAAGAAAAAAGGTGAGAAGTAATAAAGGGACCGACGGAACCCCTAAAACAGGAAGAGAGGGAAACAGCGACGTCGGTTACCAAGAAAGTAAACAATAAAGGATGGAGGCAGGTGAGTGCCAAGACCCGGGGGTAGGCGTCCGTTGGATTCACCAGCGACGCAAAGAGGAGTTAATGGCGATCGCCCAGGAGCTTGGGCTGGAAAAGGAGGGGCGCGTGGAGGAGCTACGTAAGCGGCTGTCCACCTACGTGCAGGATGGCGGTCATTCGACTTAGATTTGGGCTCGGCTTGCCGAGCTGAAGTCTCAGTACGCTAAAACTCTTGAGCCGCCATCATGGGGCGTCCCACCCGACGTTGGCGGGCGGCCACGTCAAAAGTCGGAGCCTGACCTCTGGAGCTCCGAACTGTACGGGCGTTTGCAGGCGCCCACCCCGAGCTTGTCCGTCTCGGGAGTGGAGGCGGTTCCTGCTCTCGGGGGGAATGAAGATCGCCGAGCAACTGCGGTCAACGCAGAGGTAGGGCGGTCCCTTGTTGAACCGGGTGGTGATCCCTACCACACTAGACCATACCATTACCCGGAGGCGAGGCCACTTCCCAATGTCCCGGAGCAAGCTCGGAAGTGGGGAATGAGGTATGATGGCCGATCCGACCCCCTTGGGTTCTTAGAGGACCTCGAGGAGCGCGCCATCACCTATGGTATTGCCCTCGACCGCATGCCCAGGGCAATGAGTGAAGTGTTCTGCGATAGGGCTGCTCGTTGGTTTCTGAGCAGTGGGCTAAGGGATGTGCCGTGGGCCGTGTTTAGGAGGGGTTTCCTGGTTTCTTACCCCCTCGTTACTTCGAGAGGCTTGAGGACGAGATCCGATCCCGGAGGCAGCGCGTAGGCGAAGAGTTCAAAGAATATTTAATAGAGCTGAGGGCACTTATGCATCACGCTAGATCTGAGCCGGCACAAGAGCTGCACCGGATCTACGAGAACGCCGCTCCGGAATACAGGCTTTATGTGCGACGGCAAGACTTCTCCACCCTGTCCCAGCTAACTCAACTGGCCGTAGAATACGAGACCGTCGTGAGGCAGAGGGCGGAGTACTCAGGCAGCCAGCCCATAGCCCCGGGTGTCTCGAGTTCGAATAGTGCAGAATGGGCGAGGACGGCACAGTCCCCGGGGGGACATCTCAATACGTTCCGATCTGCTCCCAGCGGATCCGGAACGACCGCTGTGGACAACAGGGTTTCCGCCCCACCCGCTGCAACTCACGTAGAGGTGGCCCATCGGATGATGAGCCAAGAGGCCGGGAACGGATATGATCCGCGACGCGCGTGTCGTAGGTGCGCACAGGAGGGGCACTTCGCCAGGGAATGTCCCAACGCCGCCGGCTTATTTTGTTGGGTATGTGGAAGCGGTAAACGGGCAACGGCGTCGCCCGGGCCAGGATCGGGTCGGCGCCGATACACACGGAACGCAGTAGTAGGACACCCGCTGAAGGTGGACGGTGGCCGGATCGTCGCTACGGTAGAGTTTGGCGGACGAACGATGCCTGCCACGATCGATACTGGAGCCACTCGTAGCTTCATGAGGGAAGACTGCGTACGCAAGTGGACGATTCGGGGAAGAGCGGAGGAAATACAGGAACGCATCCGCCTGGCGGATGGGTCCACCCTAGAGGTGGAGAAAGCCTTGAGAGTAGACGTCAGCTTAGGGGAAAAACGATCAGCATGACGATGCTCATCATGCCCTCAATGTTGGACCACGTAATCCTGGGTATGGATTTCTTGGGTGCAATGGGCGCTACAATACACTGCGGCGAGGCAAAACTGGTGCTAGAAGCAGTGACGACACCGGGCGTGGGGCCAGGAACGTGCGAGGAGTCGGAGAAAGGCCTCCCGAGTCATGAAAAGGGAGCACCTGCTCGGCTACAGAGGGAGTCGGAGAAAGGCCTCCCAGGTCATGAAAAGGGAGCACCTGCTCGGCTACAGAGGGAGTCGGAGAAAGGCCTCCCAGGTCAGGAAAAGGGAGCACCTGCTCGGCTACAGAGGGAGTCGGAGAAAGGCCTCCCGGGCCATGTAAGGGGAGCACCTGCTCGGCTACAGAGAGAGTCGGAGAAAGGCCTCCCGGGCCATGTAAGGGGAGCACCTGCTCGGCACCGATGGAAAAGGTCAGGAAAAGGTCAGGAAAAGGGAAGTAAAGTCCGGCTCAAATCGAGAGCCTGAAGAACCCAAGAGGCGGCGCGTAGAGCTGCAAAGGCAGACTTATGTTGGCTACGGAAGCGGCACGGCGGGAACGTGCCAGGGAAAGGACGGAGTAGGAGCAATGGCCAGAATCAACACGGACACAGGGGGCCAGGAGCGACTGCCAGAATCGAGCGGTCATGGAGTTCTGTCTGGAGTCGAAGTGGTGCCAGGAGGGGGCGAGAACGGCATCGAAGAGGCGGAGTGGCCAGCGGATCTGGATCCAGAACTGAGGGAGTTCCTGGAGTCAGAGCTGGCTCTCTTCGAGGGGCTGCAGGGAGTCTCACACATCGCGGAGCACAGAATCCGTCTGAAGGACGATAAGCCGTTGAAACAGAGATACTATCCCAAGAATCCGGCCATGCAGAGGGTGATCGACGAGCAAGTGGATGAGCTTGATCCGGGCAAATGCCATCGAGCCGTCGCGTAGTCCGCACAGCGCCCCGATCGTCTTGGTCAAGAAGAAGACTGGCGAGTGGCGTATGTGTATTGACTACCGACAACTCAACGCGCATTCCATTCCGGACGCTTATCCGGTGCCTCGTATTAACCACATCCTGGAGCGGTTGCGTCACGCCCGGCTCATCTCCACTCTGGATTTGAAGCACGGGTACTGGCAGATACCGATGGCAGCCGATAGTCGGGAGTGTACGGCGTTCACAGTCCCTGGAAGAGGTCTTTTCCAATGGAGGGTGATGCCATTTGGTCTGCACTCGGCGTGTGCGACCTTTCAGCGAGCATTGGATACAGTAATAGGACCGGAAATGGAGCCCCATGCGTTCGCCTACCTGGACGACATCGTGGTAATAGAAGCAACGATAAAACAGCATGTAGAGAATTTGAAGGAGGTATTCCGCCGGCTAAGGGCGGCCAATCTCAGGTTAAATAGAAAAAATGCAGCTTCTTCCGGGAGAGGTTAGTCTACCTAGGACATGTAAATTGCGGGGAAGGAATAAGTACTGATCCGGAGAAAGTGGAGGCGATACGTAGCCTGAGGGCCCCGACAAATTGCAAAGAACTGCGGCAGTGTCTCGGGATGGCGTCATGGTACAGGCGCTTCGTCCCTAACTTCGCGACTCAAGTACAGCCACACACATCGCTCTTAAGGAAGGGGCGGAAATGGGCATGGGAGCAAGAACAGGAGGAGGCATTGCGTCAATTGAAGGATAGCTTGACGACTGCCCCTGTGTTGGCTTGCCCCGACTTTTCCGCCAAGTTCGTCTTGCAGACTGACGCGAGTGAGTATGGCCTCGGCGCAGTGCTGACACAGACGATTGATGGCCAAGAGCGAGTGATAGCGTATGCGAGCCGGAAGTTGCTGAAGGCCGAGGTGAACTATTCCGCCACCGAGAAAGAGTGTCTGGCAATAGTTTGGTCGATCCGGAAGTTGCGCTGCTACTTAGAAGGGTACCGGTTCGACGTGATTACTGACCATCTAGCACTCAAGTGGGTCAACTCGATCGAGAGTCCGTCCGGAAGAATCGCGCGATGGGCGTTAGAACTGCAGCAGTTCCAATTTGACGTCCATTATCGTCGAGGGAAGCTCAACGTCGTGGCCGACGCACTATCAAGACATCCTCTAGAGACCTGTCAGCAAGCAGTGGTGGCCGAGCCACCCTGCAAGTGGGTCGCGAGTATGCGTGCCAGGATCGCCGAAGAGCCAGCCAAGTTCCCGGACTACGTAGAAGAAAATGGGCAGCTATATAGGCATTTAGGCCATCGGACGGACGACGAAGATTACATTCCCTGGAAGCTATGTGTGGCCAGTGGTCAACGGCAGAGGGTGTTGGCGGAATGCCATGATGCTCCCACGGCCGGGCATCAAGGTGTCAGGAAAACGGTGTCGAGGTTAGCCCAGCGGTACTACTGGCCGGGTATGTTCCGCGATGCCGCCAGATACATGAGATGTTGCGAAGACTGTCAAAAATTCAAGAGTGAGCAACTCAAACCGGCTGGCCGCATGCTGACGAGGCAGGTGGCAGAGCCGATGGCGGTACTTTGTGCCGACTTTGTCGGACCCCTTCCACGGTCGAGACATGGAAACACGATGCTACTGGTGTTCCATGACGCTTTCTCGAAGTGGGTGGAATTGGTCCCTTTCAGAAGAGTCACAGCAGCGCAACTGCAGACTGCGTTTCGAGAGAGAATTCTAACTAGGTTCGGGGTACCTAGAAAGTTTGTGTGCGACAACAGGGTACAGTTTACGAGCCGGAGCTTCAAGTCGTTTTTGGGGTCCCTGGGTGTTGAGATCCAGTACACCGCCCCTTACTGCCCGCAAGAAAATCCTACCGAGAGGACCAACAGAACCGTGAAGACCATGATAGCGCAATATATCGAGGGCCACCAGAGTTCGTGGGACGAACTCTTGCCCGAGATATCGGCGGTCAATACAAGCGTGTCGGATTCGACCGGATTCAGTCCCGCTTTCCTGATGCAGGGTAGGGAGCCGCGGTTGCCCGCCGCTCTGTACGATCAGGTAACTCCGGGGTCCGCAACTAGTGCGTTCGACCCTAGGACAAAGGCGGATAGGTTAAAAGAAATCTTTTATATCGTTCACAGCAATCTCCAGCGCGCATCAAAGGACCAGGGCAGACACTTTAACTTGAGGAGACGAGAGTAGCGGCCTTCATTGGACTCGATGGTCCTGTTAAGACAGCACCAGCTATCCAACGCCGCCGAAGGTTTCGCCGCAAAGTTGGCACCCAAATTTGACGGCCCCTACAGAGTCGTCAAATTCATGTCCCCCAATATTGTGCGCCTGGTGAAATCAGGCGAGCATAAGAAGAGGATGGCCAACATTTCACAGTTGAAACCATTCTCCCAAAAGGCGACGGGCGACGAAGAAGACGAAGATCCAGGGCATGTAAATGCCCACGAGTAAGCGAAGGATGAGAGCGACACCCGTCGCCCAACGAAACCATTATAATAAATTTTAGATAAGACTAACACTAATAACATAATTGAGAATGGGCATAAATAAATAGAATAGTAGAATGTGAGCCGCACTGTGAGGATAGGGCATTAACAAATATGCTAACAAATAAGTGGAGCTCACCGAGGCACGAATCCGCTGATTCCAATGCCGACGCACCCGCTTTCTCGTGACCGATGGAAAAGAGGAGTACGGCATGAGGCAGAGGCGACGTTACCGGCACCTGCTCGAAGTAAGGGTGGGGTGTGAGGCGGTTTCTATGATCAGCCTCCCCACAGTTTTGAACTCACGGCAAGGAGCCGTCGTTCGCATCGCCAAGGTCATGGCAAGGAGCTATTGGCTGTATTGTATAATTTTTATAGTTTATAAGCTTTGTAGTAGTGTAAGATAATAGATTTGTAAGAGGCAAGAAGCCGCCGATATAGTTTGAATTTAACCGCCGGCCGCCGCTACAACCGTGCGTTGCTGATCGGTTGTTCAACACCGCCTGCGAGAGCGAGCCGGCATTTTGGAAATACCGATCATGGTGAGTAGACGTGCTGAAAAGGAGTGCGAGCAGAGAAAAACGTGAAGTTTGTTAGGGTAGAATATAATATAATAAAAGTTGTGAATAAAGTGAACGGAGTCTCAATGATTAACTTAAAGCAGATCTTCGTAATCTCGGGCAGTTATATTTGTGCTAAACATCGGCAATAGCCGATGTTCATCCTAACCTAGGGGGGATAGTATAGTTGGTGCGGGGCCAAGGCCCAGTAGTGTAGTTGGAACGTGGCTGAGGCCCGATAGAGTAGTTGGCGCGGGGCCAAGGCCCAGTAGTGTAGTTGGTACGTGGCTGAGGCCCGATACAGTAGTCGGTACGTGGCTGCGGCCCGATAGAGTAGTTGGCACGTGGCTGAGGCCCGATAGAGTAGTTGGCGCGTGGCTGAGGCCCGATAGTGCAGGTGGTACGTGGCCATGGCCCGATAGCGTGGGCGGTGCGAGGCTCCGGCCTGCTAAAAGAGGTAGCACGAGGCTGCGGCCCGGTATAGCAGGCAGTACCGTGGTAGCGCGAGGCATACTTTCGTCGAAACATTCATCCCCCCCCCCTTTTAGCCCTCCGTCCCAGCGAATTTATAAATATCTTGTAACTCGCTGGACCTGGTAAGACTGAGATATGTACCCCGGCCAGTAGCTTCTTTACAAAAGACCCAGAGATGTTCGGCAAATTAAAATCACCCAATACCATAAATAGGTCATTATCACGCACGTGTGAAGAAACTTCTTTAATACAAGTAATATGTTTCATACAAACTTGAATATCAGAAGAAGGAGGGACATAAGAGCATGTAAATTATTCATTGCTGAATCAGCTTATTTATGCAACCGATTGGTCTGTCTTATATGACTCGGTTGATATAAATACTGCTATTACTTTTTTTTATAGCACCCTAAACTCCCTCTTAGATATAAGTATTCCCAAGTCAATTCCTTCGACTATTTCTTCAAAACCACCCTGGTTTACTCCCAGATTGTCACATATTAAAAACTTAAAATCTAAATATTTTAAAAAGTTTAAAAAGTCTGGTTCGTGTACAGACTTGGCTAAATATTCCATAGCCAAGTCGAACTTCTTTCTTTTGAATTCTCAATGCTATGAGAATTATCTAACTCGTTGTAAAAGGCAATTTGCCCAAAATCCGAGACAGTTTTACAATTTTGTAAACTTGAAGCGTAAATCTTCAAGTTTGCCAACTTCTTTTTCTTTCGGGATGGATAAAGCTAGTAATGACTCTGATTCTGCTAACCTCTTTGCTAATTTTTTCCAATCAACTTACTCCTCAGTCTGTTCTAATAATAATTCTTACCCTTATACTATTTCTTCCTCTAGTTCTATACCTCCTCCTATTATTTCACACTCCTCTCTCCTTTTCGCTATAAACTCTTTAAAATCTTCTTACTCTCCTGGGCCTGATAATATTCCAAGTTGTCTACTCAAGGAGTGTAGTTCTTCCCTTCTTTACCCATTGCAAAAGCTTTTTAATCTATCTCTTGAATCTTCTGTCTTTCCATCTCTTTGGAAAGAATCTTATATCATTCCTCTCCACAAGAAAGGTGGAAAGTCTGATATACAAAATTACAGGGGCATTGCAAAACTGTCCGCTATTCCTAAATTATTTGAAAAAATAATCACTTCGAATTTGCAGCATTTCTGCAAATCAGTTGTTTCCCCTGTTCAACATGGATTCGTAAAGAATCGGTCAACTACGACCAATCTGCTTGAGTTTACTTCCTTGGTAAACGATGCTTTTCTTTCGAAAATGCAAACTGATGTCATTTATACTGACTTCAGTAAAGCGTTTGACTCTGTGCACCATGACATTTTACTTTTTAAACTTGACCGAATAGGTTTCCCTCCGTCTCTTTTGCTTTGGATTAATTCTTATTTAAAAGGTAGGACCCAAAGAGTAATGCTGAGGCTGACTACCTCTAAACAAGTTCACGTTACTTCTGGTGTTCCTCAAGGTAGTCATCTTGGACCTTTACTCTTTACTCTTTTTATAAATGATCTCCCCTCTGTTATATCACATGCCCGTGTACTCATGTATGCGGATGATGTGAAACTTATTCTATCATACACTAATCCCCTACATCATTCTCGTCTACAAGACGATTTGAACGCTATGCAACTTTGGTGTTCGGCCAATCAATTGCATCTGAATTGTTCAAAGTGTATGTTTATGACATTTAATCGTACTACACCTTATCTTGTCAGTTATACAATCGACAATACCCCTTTACAACGTATACTAACAGTTAAGGATCTAGGCGTTCTATTTGATTCTAAACTCTGTTTCAATCTTCACATAGATACCATCGTTAATGAGGCAAAAGGTGTACTTGGATTCATTAAACGATGGTCTAAAGAGTTTAACGATCCTTTTATAACGAAACTTCTGTACATCTCTCTTGTTCGCCCTATCCTTGAATACTGCTCTTGCATCTGGTCTCCGCAGTATAACAATAGCCAGGATCGTATTGAATCTGTTCAGAAGCAATTTCTGCTTTTTGCCTTACGAGGTTTAAATTGGGACCCTAATCTTCGGTTGCCATCCTACTCCAGCAGGCTGCTTCTTCTTAACCTTCCGTCGTTAACCAACCGTAGGACAATTCTCGGTGTTGTCCTCCTACATAAGTTGATTATTGGCGATATAGATTCTCCTTTTCTGCTAGGGCGTCTTCAATTCTCTGTTCCGTCTAGACCAACCAGAAATTACCGCCCCTTATTCCTGTCTACGTGCACAACAGACTACGCTATGCACAATCCTTTTCGCGTGCTATGTAAAAATTATAATAGTTTGCATCACGTTTTCTCTACCGAACTTTCTCTACCCCTAATAAAATCGTTGCTTTCAGGATACCTTCGGGAAGTCACTGACCATTCCCAGCTATGAGCAGGGGCATAGCTTGCCGGACAGGCTGTAAATTTTCCCCACCGGGTCGGTGATTTCCCATTACTTTTCTCTCTGTCCTATCTACTTAACACTCTATATATCTAGCCTCCATTTCTTTACTTTATTAACATTATTCTTCTTACTTTCTTTTTTCCTATTTATTGTATTTTATAAATTAATATAGCAAACTAAAATTATTTTTAATTTTACTTAAGAACACTTTTTTCCTACTTACACCCTTCTGATTAGATGTAGACTCTAATAGCGTCACTGACAAATTTAGCTGTGAAAAGGGGCACAGCTGGCCGGACTGGCAACTAAAACACCTCCATCGGTCGGTGATGCTATTTAGAGAACTATGTTATCTAACTAGGCTTTTAGCATATAATTCTATTATCTATTGTATGTATAATCTACGGAATAATGAGGAAGACACTCGTCTTGTCGACCTTAAATAAATAAATAAATAAATAAATAAATAAATAAAATAGATATTCCGTGTAGGAAAAGACACCTTAACTGAGACAATCTCAGCGTCAGTAGGCGTACTAAAACAGAAAAGTTCTGACTGGAGAGTGGCTTTAACGGCAATTAACACCCCACCACCTCGAGTCGGCCGATCATTTCTATGCAAAATAAAACTATTCGAAAATACCTCAAAATCGGATTTGGTTGAATTTAACCATGTTTCTGAAAAAACTATTATATCCGAGTCGAAGGAAGTACTGGCCATAAAAAGATTTTTAAGCTTTGAAATAAGACCTCTGACATTCTGATAATGAATACAGATTTGGTCAGAAGATGAAGTTAGTTTTTTGGGGCAGAAATGGTACCCTGTATTGAAGGGACTGGAAGGGTGACAGGCTTTTTACGCTTTTTTGGCTTGAACTCGTGAACAATCATGTGTGGAGGCTAAAATTTGGGATCACAAATGATTGGGAACATATCATGTGAAACATTTATTTTGAATGATGATAATTCACGAGGGGTGGAAAAATTAAATTTGGTTATTGACACGCTAGCAGAAGATTTGCTAGCAATATAGGCTGCCAATGACTCAGAAGTGGTGTCCGATGAAAGTCGAGACACAAAAACTTGCCTACGAGGGGCAACAACCTTTAAAGTAGGTGCTGATGGGGCTGCAGGTAATACAGGAGTGGGAGGAGCTAAAGAGGCACCATGATTGTTTTTAACAATCTGGGTTAGATTGCGCGCAGATCTACCTTTGCGACCAGGAGCTGACGGGGCTAAGGCAGTTTGGATAACTGGGACAGTATCAGGTACGGGCTCTACTGAAACTACTATAGGTAATGAAATGGGGGTAATTGGGCAGTCGCTTGGAGAAGGCGATAAAGACAACATTGGATATAAATCCAAGTTGCTAGGTAGGGACAAGAAAGGAGTAGGTGTCTGAACAGACATAGAGGGCAATTGCAAAAGTTGAGGCTCCAACCGGCGATTGGTTGGAGACTCGAATTTATAATTGGCAAGCAACTCAAAACTCGAGTCAAAATTACTCGACAACTGCTTAGCCACGTTATTCAATTTTAAAAATTGATTTCTCACAGAATTATACATCCTGGAGAAATCAATTTGCTTTTCGATGCAAACTGGGCACGACCAACGCAAGCCACCGCAGCCCTTCTTGGCAACTACAGCGATCTTGTCGCAATCACGCCCAGTGAGACCTGCACATTTATCATGCATCATATTCTCACACAGCCAGCAATTAACAAATTGCGGCTGTGCAGAATCATCAGCCTGCTTGAACGTGCAAGGTTTCTTACAGCACGACATAATTGCTACAAGAGTATGCAAGTTGTGAGAGCGCAGAGCAAAACGAAAACGGTGCACAAAAATAGAGCAAGTAAACACTCAAAAAACAATTATCGTACACAAACAAATTGTTTGGAGCGAAAAGCAATAGCAAAAATTTGCGAGAGCGCGATGCACAAGCAGAAATATGCAGCAGCGAACACACGCACAAACAAGTGTATGCACGGGGGAGCACCAAAGCAAAAGAATCAAAAACAGGCAATAACAACAACACGGAACTGACGCCGCGTTTTATAAATGCTATGTTATTATTAATTATTAACAGACTTACGCTACAGAACAGATAACACTTTGCACAATTTATGAAAGCTTTTTAAATAATGCACCAAAAATGCAAAATTTAGAAATAAAAAGCCAGGATTAAAGCGCAAAAATATATAAAAATCTTGGAGCACAAGTCTCTTGACTACGATCTTTTCTCCTATCGTTTCTTAATAGCCGTTATTATTCTTATAATTGTTTCATATGCCGTGCCAGTGGTATAAAAAAAAAAACGAATCGATGAATATACGTATGTATATATGGAACAAGCATCGTTATTAAAGTCCTAACAAAATCATAATTTTATTTTATATTTTGTTTTTCTTAAGAAAATCCTACTAGTGGGCGCATACTTTTATTAATTACTGTCCCAAAGCAAATCAGCAGTTGATGCGACGTTCCTCCACTTTAAACTTTCGAGTTATGCAAGGGCTCGAAGCGTGAAAAGCTCATTCTGAGCATATGCACGATTAATTGTTACTGATCAACTGCTTTATTATTATGTTACGTTACGTATGTATATCTGAATGTATAATTAAATCACAAAAATAAAGCGTGGTCGAAAGCTCTCTCGCTTACAAACATTGTCCAAGCGCGATCTGCACCTGTACACTCACTTAGCTGAAAGCTCTATGTATGAACATATGTCTGCTTGCAGATGCGACGACGCAACGAAAAAGCTTTCAAACCGCTGACACGCTCAAAAAATGTAAGAGAGGAAGAAGAAAGTGTGGTGACTTACATGCAATGGCGGTGAAAGGCCTTCGAACGCTGGCGACGGTGTTGTTTAGTTCATGAGTTGTGGGTGGGTTTGGTATAGATCTTCTTGATCTCGTTATTTTTCTTTAATCACGGGTACAGTAAAAGCTTGTTAGTTAATTATGCATATGTATATATATTTTTTTTTTATATTTGTATTTTTTGGTTTTGTTGCTGCGGGCTTTCGTTTTTTCATCGTGAGAGCACTGCTGACTTGCTTTGAACACATTTGCTTGAGCACACACACACATAAAAAATGTAATAACAAAAATTTCAATATTTCTAATTCCCTGCTAAAGAGGGTTTAACTCCTATGGCACTGCACCTAATAATTTCTATTTTGCACTAGGTTGGTGATGGGATCCGGATGGGGTTGATGAGATCGCATTGAGCTTCAATGTATCCTAGACCCGTCGGCTGCTCCAATCGGCACTGCACACGTGCTTCAAGAAATGGCACTCTGGTGGCCAGAATATTAGCCCATAACCCAGAATTATGCTGGTTGGCTGGGGCAGCACATTTTTTTTTTTTCTTAGTTATCTTATGGAGCACTAGCAACGATTCGGATGAGGAATCAGGCTCTATATAATAACAGTATATTATTTTTCACGGTCTGAAAAAATATTATGTGCGCATACCTTCTCCTCTTTTCCGTCCTCTCAGCTTTATAAGAAGCTGCTAAAAGTGAAGCAGAGATGAGATGCCCTTAGATTAGGGTCTAAGTTGTCTGTCACACGTGAGCGTCTTGGTTCACCGGGGATTGCGACAACGCAAGCAGTTCTGGGCCCTTCCGTGCCCAATTGTTTTAAAAAATATATATAGCTGATTTTACGCTTTTTTTCGTACCCGAAAATATAATTTTGTTTTTCTCGGCTTTCTATGTAACCATGACCAATATGTCACCTTGGGGGGTTATATCAGAAAAAAGGGCCTTCTGCTAATATCCGCCGGTTTTTTAGGCTTCCGAAGAAAAAGCTCATGCTCCCGGGTGACAAGTGGAGACAACGAAGTTGGGGGTGATCTTATAAAGCTCACATGTGTAGATATATAAGCGGTGCAAGCTTACAAAAGCTCGACTTTCTTCAAGCACATTAGCAAAAGCTTTAGTTGGTACTGTAGAAACGCAAGAATTTGTCTGTTACAACACTGGCGACATTTTTGTCGTAAGCGATATATGGTGGAATTGTGTTTATTTTCTTGGTTGGTCTCATCGACCATTACATACGTTAGCACAAAGGAAAACACAGCAGATTGCGCATCCCAAGGCATGCTGGCTGCAGATCTGCTCAAATTCGATCTCTGGTGGAGGGGCCAAAATTGCTTTATAGTGAAAAATCCAACATGGCAGCAAGACCTTTCTTTGCATTTCAGATGTCCGTGCTAGGAAGGAAGTAAAGACTACGACATTGTTAACTGTGGCAGGTAACAAATCTGCACCATCCCAACTTGACGAGCTGGTCAACCGTGTCTCCTCATGGACAAAGCTTGTACGCATAGTGGCTTACGTCTTACGATTCGCACAGCGCAAGCGCAACTCTGGTGCACTGACTTTGAAGAATTCAATAAAGCACGTACGTTTTGCCTTCGGTATGCTCTGATCAACACGCAACCGCTCAGGAATGACTCAAAGCTGCACACTCTCTCGCCAATCATTAATGACTTTGGTGGACGCTTAAGCAACTTAAGGGCAATTCCCCCCTTCTGTGCCAAAAACCCGATCATCTTGCCGAAGAAGCATCGTATCACGAAACTCATTCTAGATCATTTTCACAATATATCATCGTTAGACAACGATATTGAATTTTGGGTGAGCCAAATCTAATAGAAAAGATTACTCACGATCTCTTGACATGTTTCAAGCAACTTCGTCGCTTCATATCCCTCCGTGGAAAACGTGCTTGCTTGTACAGCGACAACGGACGATACATTGTCGGCAAGGAGAGCGCTGAATGAAATGGATGAGTTGCTAACATAGCATACGCACAAAACATTTCGCAAACAACAGCCAGGGGCAAATCAAGGGGAACTTTATCCCGCCACATGCACCACGCTGGGGTGTAAATTATTAATTCTCGTCTACTGTATACAACATCGGACACCGACTTGACATACTTGTCACCTGCCCACCTTCTGATTGGACGACCTTGCACTATGGTTCCAAAAGGAAATCTAGAACAAGTCCCAGCAAAAAGATGGGATTACTTACAGAAATCTCATGCCATGTTGCCATGCTTTTGGAAACTATGGCATTTGGAGTATCTGCCCACTTTACAACAGAGTCATAAGTGGAATGCAAGTTCTCCAAACGTATCCGCTGGAGATGATGTGTTGATTAAGGGGTCGCACACACCCCCTCAACATAGATCTTAGTAAAGGCCATCGAGACGTACCCTGGATGGCTTGGTTCGTGCAGATAAACTCAAAAAGCCCACTGAAGAGGCAACGCGTCCAATCAGAAAGATCGCAATATTGCCTTATTCCAAAACCATTTTTCAGGGCGGTACGTTAAATAACGGATCCATTCAAAATCGAGCGATTCATTGACATTCTATCTCAGCATTTCCATACACGTGGTAGATAATTATGCATACATTTACTTTGCACCATTATCTGTGCAACATTGTGAAATTCAATTCAATTCAACTGTTAGGTTCATCTTTGTCTAACACAAGTAAATCGCATAAATTTTATTTGCATAAGAGTAACACTAAATTAGTGGCAGATCATTACGGACGAGCCAATGGCGGTCTATTAAATACGAACAAGGCTCTTGTCGGGAGATAATATATTAAATATAAATTTAAAAAAAAAAATTCCCTTTGCAGGGTTTGAACGCGCAACTGACTGCATTACTTGCTGCCGACTCTACTTAGCAGCAACACCAGCCAAAAAAAAAAAAGTTTCCCCGGTAGGGCTCGAACTTGCGACGGACCGCATCACTTGCCACTCCTTCTACCCAGCAGACACACCAAACATTAAGTCGTAATGAGAAAAAAACTAATTAAAATAGCAGAAATAGCAGAGATATAATTCGTGTGTTTGTAACATGAAATTGCGCAGTAAAAACATAACTTTTGGGTTTTTCTTAACCGATCTTTATGAAATTTTATTCACTATATCTTATTAAACCATAGAATATTTGTGTATTCTCAAAAAGTAAATTTTATTTAAATTGTAGCTTGTATCGGTGGGCAATACAAATTGGGTTATTAACTTGATTTATTGCTCTGCGGTGGTAGCAGGAAAGTGGCGATAGGTATGAAATTAAAAATACTTGATATATAGATACTATTATAGAGTAACCATATCAACTTTGGCGACCCTATCTCTTAATAATTACCCAATTTGCTGGAAAAAACAGTTGTCGATATCGATTTTTATCGATTGCTTGGAAACGGAGTAAGTTATCGATTATCGGAAACAAACAAACTCGATCTGCGCAGGCTCTAGGAGGACCGACAGCTAAAATTTTTCTAGCTCTTATAGGTACTGATATCCTTGCGATCAAGAATATATATATTTTATGGAGTCGGAGATGCTTCCTTCTGCCTGTTACATGCATTTACATTTCCACAAAAACATTGTACCCTTGTTACCCATTTTAATTTAACTGGAGCGAGATACATAAAAATAAATAACGCAGGGATCTACGCTAATAAATATCATGTTAGAACCATAAGTTGCAAGGGAGAGAAAAAGACTCTAATTAAAAAAACAATAGTTTATGACCGCTGCTGCTGAGAATGCATTGACAGCAGGCCTAAAATGTGACAATGTTCGTATATAGGACCTAGGTTGAATAAATCTACAATTAACCAGTATCTAAGAAGTACTCAAGATGAACATAAAATTGTTCAGTTGCCCTTTCTGCCTGTTACATGCATTTACATTTCCACAAAAACATTGTACCCTTGTTACCCATTTTAATTTAACTGGAGCGAGATACATAAAAATAAATAACGCAGGGATCTACGCTAATAAATATCATGTTAGAACCATAAGTTGCAAGGGAGAGAAAAAGACTCTAATTAAAAAAACAATAGTTTATGACCGCTGCTGCTGAGAATGCATTGACAGCAGGCCTAAAATGTGACAATGTTCGTATATAGGACCTAGGTTGAATAAATCTACAATTAACCAGTATCTAAGAAGTACTCAAGATGAACATAAAATTGTTCAGTTGCCCTTTGCTGGCCTCCGAAAGATGGTCGCAGCGATTTGATCGCTTCAATCGATAGGCAGACATCTTTTAGAGCTCCTTTAACCGCATCGAGCACTTTTCCCTTCGTCGCCAGCACATCCAGGTCCCTGAGCTCTATCTGCGACGTATCAGTCAGCGTTCTCACAATTGACCGGTCTATCAAGGCTTTTCCCACAGCCTTTCTAGCACGTTCGTGTTGTGGTCCGGCTTCCATTTAGGTGCAGCAGGAAATCGGCCTTCACATTCTTTCGAATGCCTGTATATTGCGACTTAGGTACGTGAGGGGTGGTTCGCCCTATACGAGCTTGAGCATGTCATACATATACACATATAACAGTTACCCCCACTGTAATGGCGTCTCCCCTGTTAAAGCGCTCTGCATTGCTTGTCGACCAGCCGAGTTGGGGCTGGCCTGCTTTGCTGGGTTCCCTGGCCCAGGCGTTTTGCCTCCTCTGAAGATATGTGCTGATCTGGCATGCCGTTCCTCGTCCGTTTTGGTGTGCTTGCACCTTTTTGGACTCTGAGCTTACTTGGGCGCGTCTTTAGCACGTTTGGTTCACCATGTAGGGCGAATGAAGGCGTTGCTTGCACCTCATTCCACTTTGTTCTAGGCGCGCAGAGCTTGAAAGCCATCTTCTGCAGGTTTTCTGCTTTTGCGAGTACAGCGTATGCCAGAAAGTATGCTGTACTTTCTGCAAGCTTTTGTGAGGCGGGTATAAGCATTGTAGTAGCAGTATATATGCATCGTATTAGGAATAAGAACATTTAAGGCAAGGAGCCCAATTTAAATTAAGCTTGAATTTAATCCCCGGCCGTCGGAGTAACCGTGCGTTGTCGCGAAGTTGAGCAACCGATTCCGAATTCCGAATTCCGGCCGTGTGCGTGTGAATCGGGGCTTGAATCGGCCATGTGTATGTTCTTCCCTCCCTATCCTATGAAAGTATTATGAGTCGTACAGTTTCTCTACAGTACTTTTCGACCTTAATGCTGAAACACATGCTTATTTTTAAAAAAGTATCTGTGACTGTTAACAAATATCGTTATCCATTATTCGTTGCAAATTCTAAAATGATGATGCGATCAATTCATTAAGAATGTTTCGTATATTCACAGTGTTATTTTATTGTACATTAGCGGGTATAACCCGGCCCTGCTTGCGGCTCATATAAAACGAATATTTTCAAAAAGCTTTGAATATTATTTCAAACTGGTTGGACGGTAAGCAAATAAATTTCATACAATCGTTTTCAAACAATTTACCACTGTTGCGGTGGAATTTTTCAAATCGCTGAAACACGTATTCATTAAGTTTTTTTGTAGAGCTTTAAAAATAAGTTTGAAGCAAATTGGAAACATTAGAACCTCTTCAAAAAATCTTTGAATCGCACTCTCCACCGAAAAAGCTTTGATTTTGCGAAAAATTTTAATCACGTCTCAAATGATTTTTCATCTAGATCTTTGGAAATGAATTTAAACGTTTACCCCAAAATCTTTGACCCACATTTCCACCAAGAAGTAATGGATTTATCGCAAAGTCTGAATAACCCCTCAAATACATTTTTGAGCAATGATCTTTGAAATAGAGTCGAGGACGATCGGATAGTCAACCAAAAATTTTTACATAAAATTTTTTCCCGATTTTTACACACTTACGGGTGGAATTTCCCGTCATCACATAAGGTAACTACAGCAAAAATTTCTTACTCCAATGGTTTGGGCTGTGCGTTGATCACCAATCAGTCGGTCAGTTAGTCAGTAAGTCAGTCAGGACAAACTGTTTTATACATAGAGATAATGGGCTTCTATTCTGTTAGTATTGTCACACCACTTAAATCGAGGTTGGACGTGTCTTCTTTTTAACTACGATTCGGAATATTTATTTTCACTAGGTTTAATAAAACCAATCTTCTGAGTTTTCATCAAAAATTTCATAAACCTTTTTTTTTTGTTTGAATAGGAAGGTCGTCAAGTATTATAGCTTGACGGTTTTTTATCTTCTATTTTTCACCGAATTTCATAAAAATATATCCGGTTTTATTGGTCAAACCGAAGTTCGATAATGTTCCCCAATTATTTTAAAAAGCTCTTTATTATTTAATTCAGCCAGTCTGTTATCTGGTATTCAGATTTTTGTTCATCACATTTGATTTAAAGTCTTCCCATTCCAAAGTTATCTACACTTTCATTTACTTTACTTTATTTTCTACGTTGTTGTAATTACATTTTTTACCTCGACACTTTGTTGCTGACCTTGTTCTTTTGCCTTACCTATTTCTAATCTTGTTTTCAGTTTTCGTAGTACTCCTTGACTTTGGTGGACGCTTAAGCAACTTAAGGTAAATCCCCCCTTCTGTGCAAAACACCCGATCATTTTACCGAAGAAGCATCGTATCAGGAAACTCATCCTAGAACATTACCATTATATGAACCTGCACCCAGGATTTTGGGTGCGCGAAATCTAATGGGAAATATTACTCACGATTGCTTTTGTTTTATTTTATTAGTTGGCGTCAAAACATGTTTTCTTCTTCTTTTCTAGAGTGGCCAACTTCTATTTTTATATATATTCTTGATCAGCATCAATAGGCGAGTCGATTTAGCCATGTCCGTCTGTCTGTCCGTCCGTCCGTCCATACGTCCGTATGTATGAACGTAAGGATCTCAGAACCTATAAGAGCTAGAGACTTGAAATTTTAGCTGTAGGTCCACCTAGTGCCCACGCAGATCGAGTTTGTTTCCGATAATCGATAACTTACTCCGTATCCAAGAAATAGATAAAAATCGATATCGACATCGTGTTTTGAGCAATTTTGGTAAATAATAAAAGCTAGAGTCACCAAACTTGACATGTTGGTTCTAGAATAGTATGTATATCTGCATAATGTGTTTGAAGAAGAGGGTTCAGGATATCCCCTAGTCGGGAGCTCCCGACTAGAACCTCTTACTTGTTTAAAATACATAAATGTGTCTTATACTATTATAGTGCTTATACTTTACAATTTACAATATTGGCAGTTGACGTTTAAAAGTTTAGATTTATGTGCACTGTTTATATTCTGCCTATCCTGACATTTGATCGACGCCCATCATAATATTATTCACAAACAAAGACCTGCTGTTTTATCACACACAGGCATCCACGACTTAGGCCTAGCTGATTCAAGAACTCCTTTATATGGCAACTGGGTAAGCTGTGACCGCATAGCGGTCATTGGAAAGCAATCGGTTTATTTTGTAAGGCCCACGGTATTTGGGCGAAAACTTCTTGCAGGGTCCTACTGTGACTACAACGTTATGTATTGCAACCAAATCTCCTACTTTGTATTTGGGAACTGCCCTATGTGTTAAAGCATATTGGGCTTCATTACGTTTTTGTGATTTTCGTATATTTGCACTTGCTTCAAGTCTAATTATATTCAAATTAAGAGGTTCATCGGAGCTCGTCTACTAAAGGCCCACGCTGAACACAGCCGAATAGTAATATACGCGGTGTTCTACCACTACTGCACTGTACCGAATTATTAATGGCGAACCCTGACTCGGTTTATCAATTTATACCACTCAGATTGATTTAGTGGTTCAGGTTATTTTCCCAACATAGGAGTCAGGACCCGGTTAAAACGTTCAACCTGCCCATTTGCCTGCGGGGCAGCAGTCGCTACTTTAACATGCTCAATATTTCGGCTTTCAAGAAAACTAGCAAACTCATGTGATGTAAAACACTTGCCTCGATCAGATACAATGTGCCATGGGCGGCTATCATGCTCAAAGTATTTCTCCAATTCACTTCTCTAGTACTAGTAGAACTAGGAAGGTACAAATTGACTAATTTTGTAAAAGCATCGATAATTACTAAAATGCTTCCGTTTTGAAATAATGCTATGGGCCCAAATGGTCAATATGAACGGAACAGGTATTGTTATTTGGTATGCTGCGTAATGTTCTGTTTTGAACTGTTCTCGGGACTGAATGCAGAATTCAGGTCAGGCAGTTCCGAATATATGTCACTATTTTGCCTTTCATTAAAGGGAAACCAGTATTTTCTTTTCAGATCATTGGCACACTTATTTGCAGAAAGATGACCCAACTTCTCATGTCAGTTCCTTATCAATTCTTTCTGAATATGTTCTGGTGAATACAGACACAACTCTTCCTCAGCATTTCTCTTATACACAATACCATCAACTAACTCAAAATCGGTTACATAACCTTTCTCTAATCCCTCACGCAATATACGTACATCCGAATCTCTCATTTGTTCAGTCTGTAATAATAAGTTGATATTTTGTGGTGTAGCTTCCACTATTCCAACCACAGTTTCTTTTGTGATTTCACACGGATTTTCCTCGGAATTGGTCTTTGCTAGGTCATAACACAGACTCTAAGTCGGTTCTAGACATTTACACTGGTTATGGTTATTCTCTATTAGACGATCTGACGGGATTACACACGGGTTGATGGTTTCCTCAGTATTATTTTTCAACAATTCAGTTTGCACTTAGAGCGTCATATTCGAACCAGGTCGGTGGGTTATTGAAAAATTATAAGCTTCTAACTCTAATGACCATCGGGCGATAGGGGGGCTTATAGACTTCCAACTCAAGGTTTGAACTAGGGAGTTGCAATCGGTAACAATCAGGAAAGGGCGATGCTTTAGGTACACACAGAATCGAAGTAAGGCATAGATTATGGCTAGGGTTTCAAGTTCAAAGCTAGGGTAACGAGACTCGGCGGACGTTGCTTTTCGGGAGTAGAAAAAAAAGGATGTAATTTATTATTATTACCGCACCAAAACCATGTGAGCTGGCATCGGTATGCAACTCTGTTTCAAAGCTAGGATTAAATATGGATTGCACAGGTGGTGTAGCAAGGGCGGATCTCAGTGTCACAAACGAATCTCTCTCCTGCTCTGACATCGGAAAAGGGCCACTTCTCTTAAATAATTCAGTCAGCGGTTTCGCCAAAAATTCAGAACAAACTTACGAAAATAGCAAACATACCTAAGAACGAGTGCAATGCCCAACAATTATTTGGGTCTGGGTAATCCTTTATAACCATAATATGTTCATCATTCGGTAAAATTCTTAAAGCACTAACATTATATCCCAAATAATCAATTCTCTCTCTATTCTTCAGCTCTTTTTACATTTGGCTGCGTGATTTCAGTAGAGACCCATGATAATGGACCAAAAAACTTGACAAATGCAAATTGCGGCAAGTCAATCCAGCATACTTTGTTGGCAGTGTGATAATGTCGTACATTCTAAATGTGCGAGTTACACTGGCCTAGTGGGGGGATGCTATTGCTATTGAAATGGTTTGCACTATAGTTGCGACTCGTGTAGGGATATTGATGGTAAAATGCGGGTGTTTATGCGTCAGACCAGGAGTGGCTTAGGGGTCTGATTGTTGGTTTTTTTAATCTTAACGATCCAGCTTACAGCCCTGGACACCCAATTTAATACCCTTAAACTGTTGGATCAGTCTCCTGGGCCTGAAAAGCCCACTTTTTGTGATTGCCGTTGCCTTATACCCTTCAGCCTCCAACTGCAATTCAGCAGCCTACTACACCGATCACACAGCAGCTTATCTCGTTTATTACTCCGGTAGCTGTGAGGTCTGCTGGGGACACTGGCTCTATCCCGAAAAGTGTGACATCGGCACGAGAAAAACCAGTCGAATTATCCATGTCGTCCGTTGTACGACGGAACAAGAGTTAACAGCTATTTATTGGGCAATCACCAAATTCAGACCCTATATCTACGGAACTCATTTCATAGTTAAAACAGACCATAGACCATAGACCATCAATGACAAACCCCAGTTCTAAATTAACGCGGATGAGACTTGAATTAGAGGAGTATAATTTTACAGTAGAGTACCTAAGAGGCAAAGATAATTTTGTAGCCGATGCATTGTCACGGATAACAATATCTGAACTAAAAGACATACAAAATAAAGTCCTGAAAGTCACTACCAGGTATCAAAGTAGACAAAAATTCTGCGCAGAAAATAATAAAGTAGAGATGCCAAGGCAATCTACCGAAACAGCTTCTCAGCCCAACGTATACGAAGTCATTATTAATGATGAAATATGTAAAGTAGTGACCTTGCATATAAAAGATATGCTTTGTTTCTTTAAACATGGTAAGAAAATTATAGCAAGAATTGATATTGGAGATTTATATACTAATAATGGAAATATTGACTTAGGACAACTATTTCCAAGGCTCGAAAAAGAAGCCGGTATATTAAAAATCAGCCAATTGAAAATGGCACCGTGGGAAAATATCTTTGAAAAAGTTTCAATAGACAATTTCAAAATTATGGGCAATAAAATATTGAACACATTGAGAGTAGCGCTACTCAACCCGGTGACCACATTAACAAATGTAAAAGAGAAAGAAGCTATATTGTCTACACTACATGACGATCCAGTACAAGGAGGTCACACAGGCATTGCAAAAACCTTGGCCAAGGTCAAAAGACATTATTACTGGAAAGGTATGACTCGTGATATAACAGAGTACATCCAGAAATTTCAGAAATGTCAAAAAGCAAAAATAACAACAAATATTAGAACCCCTTTAACAATTACTGAAACCCCGATGAAGGCTTTTGGCAGAGTGATAGTAGACACAATTGGTCCACTACCAAAATCAGAACAAGCCAATGAATATGCAGTCACGCTCATATGTGACTTGACTAAATATTTAGTTGCTATACCTGTCGCAAATTAAAGCGCAGCAACTGTTGCAACAGCAATATTTGAATCATTTATTCTCAAGTACGGTCCAATGAAGACGTTCATTTCGGACATGGGAACGGAATATAAAAATTCAATTATAAATGATTTGTGCAAATATTTAAAAATAAAGCATATAACATCAACCGCACATCATAATCAAACTGTTGGAACAATTGAAAGAAGCCACAGAACATTTAACGAATATATACGATCCTATATATCAGTAAATAAAACTCAGTAAATAAAACTTCAATGCAACCCCCTCTATGGCACATAATTATTGTCCATATGAGTTAGTATTTGGTAAGACTAATAATCTACCAAAGTATTTTAACAGCATAAATAATATAGAACCTATTTATAACATAGACGACTACGCTAAAGAAAGTAGGTATAGATTAGAAGTAGCATACAAAAGAGCAAGAAATATGCTCGAATTAAATAAACAGAAAAATAAGGAATTATATGATTTAAAAACTAGAAACATAACTCTATCAATAGGAGATAAAGTTTTACTAAGAAATGAAGTAGGCCATAAGCTAGATTTTAAATACACAGGGCCCTATAGAATTGAAAAAATAGAAGATAATGATAATATAGTTATTTCCGTAAATAAGAGTAAAAAACAAACAGTTCATAAAGATAGGTTAAAAATCTTTAATTCATAAAAGACACCCAAAAAAAATGAATTATACAAGGTATGCAAAGAGATATATAATTAAGTTTTACACGAATAGTTACTTTAAAAAAATATATTTCAATTCTTTATTTTCACTATTGGCTACTACTTATAACGAGTACATTCAGATTTGACTCCCGAATATGAACTAATTTATCTATCTGTTGCGGTCGCTTAGCAAACTTCGCTTTGAGAGAGCTTGAGTCAAAATTGAGTGAAGTTTGAGCTGCGTCAGCAATTATGCGTGGGATAGTACTCTGACGGGAACATTGACAATGGCGTGATATTTAGGGTGAATTGTTTATGTCTACCAAAGGGGACAGTTTGATCTTGACCAATGTCGATGTTATCACCAGGCTTTTTGTTTACAATATTAGACATGTTTATACTTATGCTTATGTGCTAAGTTATGTTAAAGGGTGGGTGCGACTATGGATATGTCACTCCCCCAACCATTAGAAAAGTGCCTGTCCTAAGGTGTTTAAGTTTGGGTATAGTGTAATATTTTCTTCTTTTTTAATTGGTGTATCTTCTACTATTTCAGGTGTTAGTTCTACTTTTGGTTTTTTATATTTTATTATTAATTTCTTAGGTATGCTTTTGAACTTATATGTTAAATATAGTGTTAAACTTATTAATATGATTACAAATATAGTTATTGTAATTATCTGGAATACATTATTAAATTTTGTGTGTTCAATTATAATTTGTTTCGTTTGTACAAACGAAAGTGGTTCTAATTTTATAACATCATTGCTTACATAAATGTTTTGAGTATAATCTAACATGTTGTTTGAAATTGAAATTTCATTAATTTGCAATGAACAATTAAAGATTTTTATTAAATTGTTTCCTTCTATTGATATTTCGTTATTTATACAATTGTGGTTTAATATAGTTTTTGGTAAATTCCAAGTTAAAATTATATTTGGTTCTACATAGTTAATTTGAAAATTTTTAACGGTTTTAGTATAACTACATTCTGATGTAATTTGGTTTAAAAAACTGTCATACATTCATTATTAATTAATTTTTTTGTTTCTTTGCTATAAACTTTTTTGTCTTGTGTAAAATATTTTTCATGAGCTATTTCTGTCAAAATGTTATTATTTTCATCTGGGTATGGAATTATTTCAAATACCGGATTGTTTTATTATTTCTCGAGGAATATGGGATATTATCAGTATTTCGTTTGTATCTGATTTAAACCAAGTAGAAGTTTTTACATTTAACAATTTCTCAGAGTTGACATGCAACAAATAGTCATGTTTTAATAATTTCGGGTTAAAAATACCTAATCTTGTGAGCTGCATTCCCATCTCTATATCTTCTATATATTCTGTAAAGTGTTGTAAGTTAAATATACGCATATTTAAAATCTTTCCTTTTTCTGTCTCTTGATTTAGTTCATTCATGATTTCTATTCCATTGTTTATAACTTCTATTATGTGATTTAATTCATTAACCTGAACGGTGTTTTCTGCTAAGCTGCTTATTTTTTGTTCAATTTCTGTTTTGTCTTCTTGGTCTAATGTTCCAAATAAGTATTTGTATGCTGTTCCTACTATGTTTATGAAACCTCATTTGCTGCGTTTGGCTATTTTTAAGCCGTTTATTTCTCTGTTTAACTTTTCTACTAGGTATTCGATTTGTATTAGGTTATTAAATTCTTTAGATTGTTCGATTAAATTGTTAAAAGTTTCTTCGGTTTTTGTTATGTTAAACGTTAAACAATGGTATTCGTAATTTGTCGGAATGTCTATGGTTCCTGTTTTAAATATGAGATAACCGTTATGGGCTTTAATAGGGTTAATTGCAATGCTTTGTGCATTTATATGGTTTATAGTTATTGATAGTAATATTATAATAATTAGTTTAAGCTGGTGCTTGTATGTTCTGGTCGCTGTCTGTTGTTGACCTGTAATTGTTATATTTACTTTGATTAGTCTTCTTTTTCTTTTTGAATTTGGTTTTGTAGTGTTCTATCTTCCTGCCTCTGTTTGTTTCCTCAAAATGTTTATCGTCGATTTGTCTTAGTTCTCCTGTTTTATTGAACGGAGTTGTTGTCTTTGATTTAACTAATGGTGAGTGCTTGTATCTAGTGTCAATTTCATAATTTGTTCGTTTTTTGTTGAGGTTATTTATTAGTTTGTCTGTCTTATGAAAGCGTTCTACGTCGGATATGCCATTTTTACTGGTGGTTATATTAATATTTACTGCTTCTGATTTTAGCCATAATTGTAAAGCTGTGCACATAAAAGCTGAGTCTTTGTCTGCTTTTATTTCGATAGGTTTACCCATTTGGTTGAATACTTGTATTATAGCTCGTTTGGTTTCTAACCAGTCTCTACTTTTTATTTCTATTAATGATGCAAATTTTGAATAGAAATCAATGCAAGATAAAAATTGTTTATCTCCTATTATGTAAAAATCCATTACATATTTTTCTCGGATATTAGCGATTTCCGGAGTAATTTCGAAAGTTAATTTTGTATCCCTGTGTTCTGTTTTTGCGATGTTACAAATCTCGCATTCGTTTATTAGATTTTGAATTAAATTTTGATAATCTGGAAAATAGTGGGTTTCTTTGAACCAATTGATAGTTTTTTCAATTCCTGGATGTAATAATTCTTTGTGTTTTTTCATATTAGTTCCTTGAATTCTGCAAATGTTTGAAGATCTATTAATTTTTTACTAGTTTTCATTGCCTTTGTTAAATTATTCGGACTTATTATTTCTAAGTAGGCTTCTTGAAAAATTGGAAAGTCTGCTTCATTGTGGAAGTATAGCACACTTTTCTTTGTGCATAAATATTCTTTTATTAATTCTTTGGCATGTGCGTTAGTCATGTCTTTGTATGTAATTTTTATGCTGGTTTTGTGAAAGTAATTTGTAACTTTTGTTTCGTTCTCGGTTCCTTTTTCAAATTCTATTTGTCGATTGTAATAATTAAGAGGTGTTTCTGTGATTTGCAAATGGTTACTGTTGTCTTCCTGAGCACTATGTATGGTTGCTCTTGTGCTAATGGTATCTTCACCTAAAAAGTTTTCGTTTAATTGAATTCTTGACAGAGCATCTGCCACATAATTTTCTTTTCCTGGGACATATTTAATTTGGAAATCAAACTCATTTAACTTGATTTTCCATCGTTGTAATTTCATGTTAGGTTCTTTCAAGTTATTTAACCAGACGAGTGGTCTGTGATCACTAAGGATTTGAAATTGTCGACCAAAAAGATAGGACCTAAAGTATTTAGTGGCCCAAACGATTGCTAATAGTTCTTTTTCAATCGTTGAATAATTTATCTCATGCTCGTTGAGAGTTCTGCTTGCATAACATATAGGCTAATGCTCTTGCGAAAGGACGGCCCCTATTGCCATATTACTCGCGTCTGTGGTTAGAGAAAATGGTTTTTCGAAATTAGGGTATATTAAAATTGGGTCGGACGTTATGAGTACTTTTAGCTTTTCAAACGCTGATTCATAGTCTTTGTCTTTTATATTGATTTTTGCTCCTTTTTATACCCTGAACCCATTAAAAATGGGTAAAAGGGGTATTATGTTTTTGTGCAAAATCCAAATGTATGTAACAGGCAGAAGGAAGCATCTCCGACCCCATAAAGTATATATATTCTTGATCAGCATTCATAGCCGAGTCGATCTAGCCATGTCCGTCTGTCTGTCCGTCCGTCCGTCCGTCCGTCCGTCCGTCCGTATGTATGAACGCAAGGATCTCAGAACCTATAAGAGCTAGAGACTTGAAATTTTAGATGTAGATGCTCCTAGTTCCTACGCAGATCGAGTTTGTTTCCGATAATCGATAACTTGCCCCGTTTCCAAGTAATCGATAAAAATGTATTGATATCCTGTTTTTTAAGCAATTTTGGTAAATAATAAGAGCTAGAGCTACCAAACTTGACATGTTGCTTCTAGAACAGTATATATATATATCGGTTATCTTTCATTTTATACCTATCGCCACCTCCCCGCTACTCTCTATCTATAAGCGCGCGCTGCATTTGGTGTTGGAATATGAGGGTTCAGGGTATCCCCTATTCGGGAGCTCCCGACTAGAACCTCTTACTTGTTTTTTTTTGTGTGTGTGTCTTATTGAAAAGACCCAGTAATAACGTATTCCAGGGATCGAAAGATATGCAAAGCCAGTCGTTATTAACTGTTGTAGCTTTATTGCCCGAAGGGTCAATGTTAATAAACTACGAGTGAACCGAAGGTTCTTATGCGGATACGTATTCGAGAAATCGTTAATAACACACCGTAACAAATTCGGTCGCGATTGTGCTTTAGATCTAGGAATTAATTATCCTTTAGCGATCTTTACTTTTTCCCGACGTATCCTACCGGCTGCGCCAATTAAGTTTTACACGAATAGTTACTTTAAAAAAATATATTTCAATTCTTTATTTTCACTATTGGCTACTACTTATAACGAGTACATTCAGATTTGACTCCCGAATATGAACTAATTTATCTATCTGTTGCGGTCGCTTAGCAAACTTCGCTTTGAGAGAGCTTGAGTCAAAATTGAGTGAAGTTTGAGCTGCGTCAGCAATTATGCGTGGGATAGTACTCTGATGGGAACATTGACAGTGGCGTGATATTTAGGGTGAATTGTTTATGTCTACCAAAGGGGACAGTTTGATCTTGACCAATGTCGATGTTATCACCAGGCTTTTTGTTTACAATATTAGACATGTTTATACTTATGCTTATGTGCTAAGTTATGTTAAAGGGTGGGTGCGACTATGGATATGTCACTATATATATATTCAAAAAAAATTTTAAAATACACTAAATACATTATAAATATATTACAAATATAATAAATTTTCAAATTTCAAACAAAAATTTTTATTATAAAATAAATTTAAGTAAAATAACTCCACTTAGTTACGTTATTTTTCAAAAGGAGGGAGATGTAGTATGTGCATATATTGAGGGTACACTGTACCAATAAAGTAACATCGTTTAAGCATAAATATATCAGCAACACATTGTTGCAGTACACAAACAAAACCATTTCAAGTGAGCGTGTAATATGATCACCCGCTTATGAGCTAAGCTAAGTCAGCAGTCCCACGCTGACCACTTGTAACATATATATATACACATATATATATGTACATAAGACTCTCTCTCTCCCGATTATGCTGATAAGACAAAATATGTTTCAAGCCGCTCCGCTGCTGGCGTAACCGGCAGCGCAGCTATGCGGTCTTAGCCATAAGAATATATTGAATAAAACAATTCTAAAAACACAGTCAAACGGCACAGACGTACCAGCGTATTAAATTGGATATTACGATATTGTGATGTTACAACATTAAAAGTCGACCCTTTACGACGTTACATGACCAATCAGTCGGTCAGTTAGTCAGTAAGTCAGTCAGGACAAATTGTTTTATACATAGATATAATGGGCTTCTATTCTGTTAGTATTGTCACACCACTCAAATCGAGGTTGGACGTGTCTTCTTTTTAACTACGATTCACTAGGTTTAATAAAACCAATCTTCTGAGTTTTCATCAAAAATTTCGTAAACTTTTTTTTTTGTTTTATCTTCTATTTTTCACCGAATTTCATAAAAATATATCCGGTTTTATTGGTCAAACCGGTGTTCGATAATGTTCCCCAATTATTTTAAAAAGCTCTTTATTATTTAATTCAGCCAGTCTGTTATCTGGTATTGAGATTTTTGTTCATCACATTTGATTTAAAGTCTTCCCATTCCAAAGCTATCTACACTTTCATTTACTTTACTTTATTTTCTACGTTGTTGTAATTACATTTTTTACCTCGACACTTTGTTGCTGACCTTGTTCTTTTGCCTTACCTGTTTCTAATCTTGTTTTCAGTTTTCGTAGTACTCCTTGACTTTGGTGGACGCTTAAGCAACTTAAGGTAAATCCCCCCTTCTGTGCAAAACACCCGATTATTTTACCGAAGAAGCATCGTATCAGGAAACTCATCCTAGAACATTACCATTATATTAACCTGCACCCAGTATTTTGGGTGCGCGAAATCTAAAGGGAAATATTACTCACGATTGCTTTTGTTTTATTTTATTAGTTGGCGTCAAAACATGTTTTCTTCTTCTTTTCTAGAGTGCCCAACTTCTATTTTTATATATATTCTTGATCAGCATCAATAGGCGAGTCGATTTAGCCATGTCCGTCTGTCTGTCCGTCCGTCCGTCCATACGTCCGTATGTATGAACGCAAGGATCTCAGAACCTATAAGAGCTAGAGACTTGAAATTTTAGCTGTAGGTCCACCTAGTGCGCACGCAGATCGAGTTTGTTTCCGATAATCGATAACTTACTCCGTTTCCAAGCAATAGATAAAAATCGATATCGACATCGTGTTTTGAGCAATTTTGGTAAATAATAAAAGCTAGTCACCAAACTTGACATGTTGGTTCTAGAATAGTATGTATATCTGCATAATGTGTTTGAAGAAGAGGGTTCAGGATATCCCCTAGTCGGGAGCTCCCGACTAGAACCTCTTACTTGTTTAAAATACATAAATGTGTCTTATACTTTTATAGTACTTATACTTTACAATTTACAATATTGGCAGTTGACGTTTAAAAGTTTAGATTTATGTGCACTGTTTACATTCTGCCTATCCTGACATTTGATCGACGCCCATCATAATATTATTCACAAACAAAGACCTGCTGTTTTATCACACACAGGCATCCACGACTTAGGCCGAGCTGATTCAAGAACTCCTTTATATGGCAACTGGGTAAGCTGTGACCGCATAGCGGTCATTGGAAAGCAATCGGTTTATTTTGTAAGGCCCACGGTATTTGGGCGAAAACTTCTTGCAGGGTCCTACTGTGACTACAACGTTATGTATTGCAACCAACTTTGTACTTTGTATTTGGGAACTGCCCTATGTCTTAAAGCATATTGGGCTTTATTACGTTTTTGTGATTTTCGTATATTTGCACTTGCTTCAAGTCTAATTATATGGCGAACCCTGACTCGGTTTATCAATTTATACCACTCAGATTGATTTAGTGGTTCAGGTTATTTTCCCAACATAGGAGTCAGGACCCGGCTAACACGTTCAACCTGCCCATTTGCCTGCGGGGCAGCAGTCGCTACTGTGTCACTTGCCTCGATCAGATACAATGTGCCATGGGCGGCTATCATGCTCAAAGTATTTCTCCAATTCACTTCTCTAGTACTAGTAGAACTAGCAAGGTACAAATTGACTAATTTTGTAAAAGCATCGATAATTACTAAAAAATGCTTCCGTTTTGGAACAGGAACAGGCTTTTTTGGCATGCGTAATGTTCTGTTTTGAACTGTTCTCGGGACTGAATGCAGAATTCAGGTCAGGCAGTTCCGAATATATGTCACTATTTTGCCTTTCATTAAAGGGAAACCAGTATTTTCTTTTCAGATCATTGGCACACTTATTTGCAGAAAGATGACCCAACTTCTCATGTCAGTTCCTTATCAATTCTTTCTGAATATGTTTTGGTGCATACAGACACAACTCTTCCTCAGCATTTCTCTTATACACAATACCATCAACTAACTCAAAATCGGTTACATAACCTTTCTCTAATCCCTCACGCAATATACGTACATCCGAATCTCTCATTTGTTCAGTCTGTAATAATAAGTTGATATTTTGTGGTATAGCTTCCACTATTCCAACCACAGTTTCTTTTGTGATTTCACACGGATTTTCCTCGGAATTGGTCTTCGCTAGGTCAACACACAGACTCTAAGTCGGTTCTAGACATTTACACTGGTTATGGTTATTCTCTATTTGACGATCTGACGGGATTACACACGGGTTGATGGTTTCCTCAGTATTATTTTTCAACAATTCAGTTTGCACTTAGAGCGTCATATTCGAACCAGGTCGGTGGGTTATTGAAAAATTATAAGCTTCTAACTCTAATGACCATCGGGCGATAGGGGGGCTTATAGACTTCCAACTCAAGGTTTGAACTAGGGAGTTGCAATCGGTAACAATCAGGAAAGGGCGATGCTTTAGGTACACACAGAATCGAAGTAAGGCATAGATTATGGCTAGGGTTTCAAGTTCAAAGCTAGGGTAACGAGACTCGGCGGACGTTGCTTTTCGGGAGTAGAAAAAAAAGGATGTAATTTATTATTATTACCGCACCAAAACAATGTGAGCTGGCATCGGTATGCAACTCTGTTTCAAAGCTAGGATTAAATATGGATTGCACAGGTGGTGTAGCAAGGGCGGATCTCAGAGTCACAAACGAATCTCTCTCCTGCTCTGACATCGGAAAAGGGCCACTTCTCTTAAATAATTCAGTCAGCGGTTTCGCCAAAAATTCAGAACAAACTTACGAAAATAGCAAACATACCTAAGAACGAGTGCAATGCCCAACAATTACTTGGGTCTGGGTAATCCTTTATAACCATAATATGTTCATCATTCGGTAAAATTCTTAAAGCACTAACATTATATCCCAAATAATCAATTCTCTCTCTATTCTTCAGCTCTTTTTACATTTGGCTGCGTGATTTCAGTAGAGACCCATGATAATGGACCAAAAAACTTGACAAATGCAAATTGCGGCAAGTCAATCCAGCATACTTTGTTGGCAGTGTGATAATGTCGTACATTCTAAATGTGCGAGTTACACTGGCCTAGTGGGGGATGCTATTGCTATTGAAATGGTTTGCACTATAGTTGCGACTCGTGTAGGGATATTGATGGTAAAATGCGGGTGTTTATGCGTCAGACCAGGAGTGGCTTAGGGGTCTGATTGTTGGTTTTTTAATCTTAACGATCCAGCTTACAGCCCTGGACACCCAATTTAATAGCCTTAAACTGTTGGATCAGTCTCCTGGGCCTGAAAAGCCCACTTTTTGTGATTGCCGTTGCCTTATACCCTTCAGCCTCCAACTGCAATTCAGCAGCCTACTACACCGATCACACAGCAGCTTATCTCGTTTATTACTCCGGTAGCTGTGAGGTCTGCTGGGGACACTGGCTCTATCCCGAAAAGTGTGACATCGGCACGAGAAAAACCAGTCGAATTATCCATGTCGTCCGTTGTACGACGGAACAAGAGTTAACAGCTATTTATTGGGCAATCACCAAATTCAGACCCTATATCTACGGAACTCATTTCATAGTAAAAACAGACCATAGACCATAGACCATCAATGACAAACCCCAGTTCTAAATTAACGCGGATGAGACTTGAATTAGAGGAGTATAATTTTACAGTACAGTACCTCAGAGGCAAAGATAATTTTGTAGCCGATGCATTGTCACGGATAACAATATCTGAATTAAAAGACATACAAAATAAAGTCCTGAAAGTCACTACCAGGTATCAAAGTAGACAAAAATTCTGCGCAGAAAATAATAAAGTAGAGATGCCAAGGCAATCTACCGAAACAGCTTCTCAGCCCAACGTATACGAAGTCATTAATAATGATGAAGTACGTAAAGTAGTGACCTTGCATATAAAAGATATGCTTTGTTTCTTTAAACATGGTAAGAAAATTATAGCAAGAATTGATATTGGAGATTTATATACTAATAATGGAAATATTGACTTAGGACAACTATTTCCAAGGCTCGAAAAAGAAGCCGGTATATTAAAAATCAGCCAATTGAAAATGGCACCGTGGGAAAATATCTTTGCAATAAAATATTGAACACATTGAGAGTAGCGCTACTCAACCCGGTGACCACATTAACAAATGTAAAAGAGAAAGAAGCTATATTGTCTACACTACATGACGATCCAGTACAAGGAGGTCACACAGGCATTGCAAAAACCTTGGCCAAGGTCAAAAGACATTATTACTGGAAAGGTATGACTCGTGATATAACAGAGTACATCCAGAAATGTCAGAAATGTCAAAAAGCAAAAATAACAACAAATATTAGAACCCCTTTAACAATTACTGAAACCCCGATGAAGGCTTTTGGCAGAGTGATAGTAGACACAATTGGTCCACTACCAAAATCAGAACAAGGCAATGAATATGCAGTCACGCTCATATGTGACTTGACTAAATATTTAGTTGCTATACCAGTTGCAAATTAAAGCGCAGCAACTGTTGCAACAGCAATATTCGAATCATTTATTCTCAAGTACGGTCCAATGAAGACGTTCATTTCGGACATGGGAACGGAATATAAAAATTCAATTATAAATGATTTGTGCAAATATTTAAAAATAAAGCATATAACATCAACCGCACATCATCATCAAACTGTTGGAACAATTGAAAGAAGCCACAGAACATTTAACGAATATATACGATCCTATATATCAGTAAATAAAACTGATTGGGACGTATGGCATCAATATTTTGTTTATTGCTTCAATACAACCCCCTCTATGGCACATAATTATTGTCCATATGAGTTAGTATTTGGTAAGACTAATAATCTACCAAAGTATTTTAACAGCATAAATAATATAGAACCTATTTATAACATAGACGACTACGCTAAAGAAAGTAGGTATAGATTAGAAGTAGCATACAAAAGAGCAAGAAATATGCTCGAATTAAATAAACAGAAAAATAATGAATTATATGATTTAAAAACTAGAAACATAACTCTATCAATAGGAGATAAAGTTTTACTAAGAAATGAAGTAGGCCATAAGCTAGATTTTAAATACACAGGGCCCTATAGAATTGAAAAAATAGCAGATAATGATAAAATAGTTATTTCCGGAAATAAGAGTAAAAAACAAACAGTTCATAAAGATAGGTTAAAAATCTTTAATTCATAAAAGACACCAAAAAAAATGAATTATACAAGGTATGCAAAGATATATATAATTATATTAAAAAAAATTTTAAAATACACTAAATACATTATAAATATATTACAAATATAATAAATTTTCAAGTTTCAAAAAAAATTTTATTATAAAATAAATTTAAGTAAAATAACTCCACTTAGTTACGTTATTTTTCAAAAGGCGGGAGATGTAGTATGTGCATATATTGAGGGTACACTGTACCAATAAAGTAACATAGTTTAAGCATAAATATATCAGCAACACATTGTTGCAGTACACAAACAAAACCATTTCAAGTGAGCGTGTAATATGATCACCCGCTTATGAGCTAAGCTAAGTCAGCAGTCCCACGCTGACCACTTGTAACATATATATATACACATATATATATGTACATAAGACTCTCTCTCTCCCGATTATGCTGATAAGACAAAATATGTTTCAAGCCGCTCCGCTGCTGGCGTAACCGGCAGCGCAGCTATGCGGTCTTAGCCATAAGAATATATTGAATAAAACAATTCTAAAAACACAGTCAAACGGCACAGACGTACCAGCGTATTAAATTGGATATTACGATATTGTGATGTTACAACATTAAAAGTCGACCCTTTACGACGTTACATGACCAATCAGTCGGTCAGTTAGTCAGTAAGTCAGTCAGGACAAACTGTTTTATACATAGAGATAATGGGCTTCAATTCTGTTAGTATTGTCACACCACTCAAATCGAGGTTGGACGTGTCTTCTTTTTAACTACGAATCGGAATAATTATTTTCACTAGGTTTAATAAGACCAATCTTCTGAGTTTTCATCAAAAATTTCATAAACTTTTTTTTTTGTTTTATCTTCTATTTTTCACCGAATTTCATAAAAATATATCCGGTTTTATTGGTCAAACCGGTGTTCGATAATGTTCCCCAATTATTTTAAAAAGCTCTTTATTATTTAATTCAGCCAGTCTGTTATCTGGTATTGAGATTTTTGTTCATCACATTTGATTTAAAGTCTTCCCATTCCAAAGCTATCTACACTTTCATTTACTTTACTTTATTTTCTACGTTGTTGTAATTACATTTTTTACCTCGACACTTTGTTGCTGACCTTGTTCTTTTGCCTTACCTGTTTCTAATCTTGTTTTCAGTTTTCGTAGTACTCCTTGACTTTGGTGGACGCTTAAGCAACTTAAGGTAAATCCCCCCTTCTGTGCAAAACACCCGATTATTTTACCGAAGAAGCATCGTATCAGGAAACTCATTACCAGGAAAACATTACCATTATATTAACCTGCACCCAGGATTTTGGGTGCGCGAAATCTAAAGGGAAATATTACTCACGATTGCTTTTGTTTTATTTTATTAGTTGGCGTCAAAACATGTTTTCTTCTTCTTTTCTAGAGTGCCCAACTTCTATTTTTATATATATTCTTGATCAGCATCAATAGGCGAGTCGATTTAGCAATGTCCGTCTGTCTGTCCGTCCGTCCGTCCATACGTCCGTATGTATGAACGCAAGGATCTCAGAACCTATAAGAGCTAGAGACTTGAAATTTTAGCTGTAGGTCCACCTAGTGCCCACGCAGATCGAGTTTGTTTCCGATAATCGATAACTTACTCCGTTTCCAAGCAATAGATAAAAATCGATATCGACATCGTGTTTTGAGCAATTTTGGTAAATAATAAAAGCTAGTCACCAAACTTGACATGTTGGTTCTAGAATAGTATGTATATCTGCATAATGTGTTTGAAGAAGAGGGTTCAGGATATCCCCTAGTCGGGAGCTCCCGACTAGAACCTCTTACTTGTTTAAAATACATAAATGTGTCTTATACTTTTATAGTACTTATACTTTACAATTTACAATATTGGCAGTTGACGCTTAAAAGTTTAGATTTATGTGCACTGTTTACATTCTGCCTATCCTGACATTTGATCGACGATCATAATATTATTCACAAACAAAGACCTGCTGTTTTATCACACACAGGCATCCACGACTTAGGCCTAGCTGATTCAAGAACTCCTTTATATGGCAACTGGGTAAGCTGTGACCGCATAGCGGTCATTGGAAAGCAATCGGTTTATTTTGTAAGGCCCACGGTATTTGGGCGAAAACTTCTTGCAGGGTCCTACTGTGACTACAACGTTATGTATTGCAACCAACTTTGTACTTTGTATTTGGGAACTGCCCTATGTCTTAAAGCATATTGGGCTTTATTACGTTTTTGTGATTTTCGTATATTTGCACTTGCTTCAAGTCTAATTATATGGCGAACCCTGACTCGGTTTATCAATTTATACCACTCAGATTGATTTAGTGGTTCAGGTTATTTTCCCAACATAGGAGTCAGGACCCGGCTAACACGTTCAACCTGCCCATTTGCCTGCGGGGCAGCAGTCGCTACTTTAACATGCTCAATATTTCGGCTTTCAAGAAAACTAGCAAACTCATGTGATGTAAAACACTTGCCTCGATCAGATACAATGTGCCATGGGCGGCTATCATGCTCAAAGTATTTCTCCAATTCACTTCTCTAGTACTAGTAGAACTAGCAAGGTACAAATTGACTAATTTTGTAAAAGCATCGATAATTACTAAAAAATGCTTCCGTTTTGGAACAGGAACAGGCTTTTTTGGTATGCGTAATGTTCTGTTTTGAACTGTTCTCGGGACTGAATGCAGAATTCAGGTCAGGCAGTTCCGAATATATGTCACTATTTTGCCTTTCATTAAAGGGAAACCAGTATTTTCTTTTCAGATCATTGGCACACTTATTTGCAGAAAGATGACCCAACTTCTCATGTCAGTTCCTTATCAATTCTTTCTGAATATGTTTTGGTGCATACAGACACAACTCTTCCTCAGCATTTCTCTTATACACAATACCATCAACTAACTCAAAATCGGTTACATAACCTTTCTCTAATCCCTCACGCAATATACGTACATCCGAATCTCTCATTTGTTCAGTCTGTAATAATAAGTTGATATTTTGTGGTATAGCTTCCACTATTCCAACCACAGTTTCTTTTGTGATTTCACACGGATTTTCCTCGGAATTGGTCTTCGCTAGGTCAACACACAGACTCTAAGTCGGTTCTAGACATTTACACTGGTTATGGTTATTCTCTATTTGACGATCTGACGGGATTACACACGGGTTGATGGTTTCCTCAGTATTATTTTTCAACAATTCAGTTTGCACTTAGAGCGTCATATTCGAACCAGGTCGGTGGGTTATTGAAAAATTATAAGCTTCTAACTCTAATGACCATCGGGCGATAGGGGGGCTTATAGACTTCCAACTCAAGGTTTGAACTAGGGAGTTGCAATCGGTAACAATCAGGAAAGGGCGATGCTTTAGGTACACACAGAATCGAAGTAAGGCATAGATTATGGCTAGGGTTTCAAGTTCAAAGCTAGGGTAACGAGACTCGGCGGACGTTGCTTTTCGGGAGTAGAAAAAAAAGGATGTAATTTATTATTATTACCGCACCACAACAATGTGAGCTGGCATCGGTATGCAACTCTGTTTCAAAGCTAGGATTAAATATGGATTGCACAGGTGGTGTAGCAAGGGCGGATCTCAGTGTCACAAACGAATCTCTCTCCTGCTCTGACATCGGAAAAGGGCCACTTCTCTTAAATAATTCAGTCAGCGGTTTCGCCAAAAATTCGGAACAAACTTACGAAAATAGCAAACATACCTAAGAACGAGTGCAATGCCCAACAATTACTTGGGTCTGGGTAATCCTTTATAACCATAATATGTTCATCATTCGGTAAAATTCTTAAAGCACTAACATTATATCCCAAATAATCAATTCTCTCTCTATTCTTCAGCTCTTTTTACATTTGGCTGCGTGATTTCAGTAGAGACCCATGATAATGGACCAAAAAACTTGACAAATGCAAATTGCGGCAAGTCAATCCAGCATACTTTGTTGGCAGTGTGATAATGTCGTACATTCTAAATGTGCGAGTTACACTGGCCTAGTGGGGGATGCTATTGCTATTGAAATGGTTTGCACTATAGTTGCGACTCGTGTAGGGATATTGATGGTAAAATGCGGGTGTTTATGCGTCAGACCAGGAGTGGCTTAGGGGTCTGATTGTTGGTTTTTTTAATCTTAACGATCCAGCTTACAGCCCTGGACACCCAATTTAATAGCCTTAAACTGTTGGATCAGTCTCCTGGGCCTGAAAAGCCCACTTTTTGTGATTGCCGTTGCCTTATACCCTTCAGCCTCCAACTGCAATTCAGCAGCCTACTACACCGATCACACAGCAGCTTATCTCGTTTATTACTCCGGTAGCTGTGAGGTCTGCTGGGGACACTGGATCTATCCCGAAAAGTCTGACATCGGCACGAGAAAAACCAGTCGAATTATCCATGTCGTCCGTTGTCGTAGACGTTCCGAAAGGGCTGCTGTCGCCCCAATTAAATTTACAACAGCCTCTAGAAGGCTCGTTGTCCGGACTACCGGTTGTTTTAGGTACCACAGCTAATAGTGTAACCACTGTCCTAACTGTGGCCTAACCCTAAGCCTCTAGTCGGTGTTCCATCGAAGAGACAAATTTTTGTTTCTAGACTTGCTCTTCACTTCTCATCAGATGATGTAAAAGCCTTTATACAGGCAAAAACTCAAGCCCCAGGTATTATGGTGGAGAAATTTAGGTTCGCTTATGAAAGGGATATTGCGTCCTTTAAAATAAGTGTTCCGCCAGAAATATTTACTGATATTTTTTAATGGCGCATAAACTTTAGTTGCTGCGACAAAAAACTAAATTCTTCTTCTTTCCAGCTTGCCTATCAGAATGTTAGAGGTCTTAAATCTGAGCTCGCTAACCTGTATTTAGACTCTCTCGCTTTTAATTTTCAAATTATCCATTGTACTGAGACCTGGCTGAAGCCGGACATCTTAGACTCCTTAATTTTCACCTCCAAATACACCACTTACAGATGTGATCGAGCTTCCCGTATCGAAGGAGGAGTACTCATGTACTCTCTTTCGTCGGAACGCATCGATCTTCCCATCTCAGAGATTGAGTTGGTGGCTGTAAGAGTTGTATTTGGTACTTTTTCTATCTATATTTCCTCTATCTAGCTTGTCCACCTATCAAACCCATCTCAATTCTCTTAAATCCATCTCCTCACTACTTTCTGATAAAGACCTTTTAGTAGTTCTTGGGGACTTTTATCTTCCAGATGTCGAGTGGTCTTCGCTATCAGACTCAAGCCTTCTGTTGCCTTCTTCGTCAATCGAATTTATTGATGGTCTACATGAAATGTCCTTACGGCAGGTTAATCGTGTGCGCAATTCAAGAAACAGATCTCTTGATCTAATTTTCGTGTTGGATTCGTTCGACAGTGTTGTGTCAGGATTAATCCGCTTACCCTCCCTGAAGATCCTTTTCATCCAACTCTGGAAATGGCCATTGATTTACCAGCCCGAGTCCCTATCAAGGAATCGGAATTAGCTGAACGTATGCGTTGTTTCCAAAATAGGCCTGATAGGCCTCTCTGGTTTTCAAGTGATCTTATGAGGTTAAAAAATGTATCCTTGATAGCTTACCGCTCGAGCGGGTTGACAGTACTTCTAATGAAGTTAATGATCTAATGTTAATCTCTAATGAACTTAAATTCGACTCTCATGTTAAGACCGTGGTCAATAAGGCCAGAATAGTTATGGGATTCATCAAGCGATAGTCTAAGGAGTTTGACGATCCGTACACGACAAAAACACTTTATATATCTTTGGTGCGACCTATGCCTCAGTATGCCTCATGTATCTGGTCACCACAATATGCTATCCATCAGGACAGAATTGATTACGCTTAGAAACAATATTTGTTGTTTGCCCTTCGTGATTTAAATTGGGATCCTCGTGTGCGGTTACTGTCATACTCCAGCAGACTTCTGATGATTAACCTTCCTTCTTTGCTTAATCCTAGAATCAATTAATTACTGGTGAAATCGAATCTTCGGTGTTGACTAGCCAATTAAATTTCTCTATCCCTTCTAGACTAACACGTAATTTTGTACCCCTATCGCTTCAATTTTGCTCAACTAATTATGCTGTGCATGAACCCTTCAGGGTGCTCTGTGATGACTATAACAAGCATTACAGAGTGTTCTGCTCGGAGTCTTCTCTTCCTCATATAAAGTCTTTTATTCCTAACTATTTAGCAAGTACATATGTACTGCGTGCAACAGAAAGAGGCACTTCAGCAAAGTTTCATAATGATAGCTTTGAAACTGAGAAACTAGTTCGCATAGAAACAGACAAACGTACAGCCGGACAGACGGACATGGCTATATCGACTCGGCTATTGATGCTGATCAAGAATATATATACTTAATGGGGTCGGAGATGCTTTCTTCTGCCTGTTACATACATTTACATTTTGCACAAAAACATAATACCCCTTTTACCCATTTTTAATGAGTTCAGGGTATAAAAAGGAGAAATCACTCTTCAGTATTTCGTTGCGATGTGCAGCATTGCTATGCAAGCTGATTTGGAAACAGTTACGTCCCTCAGTGCATTATCAACGGACGTAAAATAAAACAGGCGCTGCTGCATCTATGAGGTTTTGTACATCGCTGGATGAATTACTCCCGATTTTCGATCAGTTTGGTGAAGTGCCAGCATTTGCTGTTGCTCGCGCTCAGTTGGGACGTCGGATATCTGATTGTATGCAGCCCAAAAGACCCGAGTGAGGCTACTCCGAGCATCAGTATCGTCAGTGGCTGCGGCAGGTGGTTAATGGCTGCCCAGTGATGCTGCAAGAGGAATCCAAATCTGGCGAAAATTTAGATGTACGACAATCGCTGTAACGCCTGATTAAATTATGAGTAACGCCTGATTGCATTATGAGACCGCCTGGTGAGCGGCTTAATTTTATTTTTAACCAGAAAAAAAAAATTAATATTAAATTAGTTGATCAAAATAAAATGAAAAGAACAAATATAATAATCAATCTTTCTTCATAAATACTATTGATAATAGCAAAATAAGTTATCTACCGACTAACAAAATAAGTTAAGGCACCTATCCAGGATAGCTGATGTGTCAGCAATGAATTTTGCGCAAAAATTGATATTGAGTATAATGTCGGGTCCGGTTTTGGTAAGCAGGAAGCTGACAAATATACTGTACTGATAAGATCAAGATATTGTTCAGCTATTGTTCTAGTGAAAAAGAAATCGCTATCTCTGAAAGAAACAATGTTCTTCGGTAGAAGAAAAATCCGTGCAGCACACGTCCTTTGTAATCCCCCAAGATCAGTACGAATACCTACGAATGCCATTTGGCCTAAGAAACGGACCAGCTTTTTTTCAGAGATTTAATTTCGATGTGTTGATTAGATTGTAGCATATATGGATGTTATCACAGTGGCGACAAAAACTGTAGAAGAGCATCTAGATATTTTGGCTAAACAGATGGATAGAGTTCGTGAATATAATCTAGAAATCAACCTAAAGAAGTGTATATTTTTGGAAAAGAAATGTGAGTTCTTGTGTTTTGGAGTTAAAAAAAACCGGCATAGCACCAAATGATTCCCACTCTTAAGAGTTTGCACTTCATTGCATATTTTATTCGTTTTGTGCTCTCATCTTGTCAGAAATAATGAAGAAGGGCGCTCCTTTCCCTCTTTACAAAGAGCAACTAGGGGCGTTCAAAGATCTTAAATCAATATTCAGTCCCAATAAAGAAACAGAATTGTACACAAACGTAAGTGCCCAAGGTTTCGGAGCTGTATTAATGCAACTTCAACGAAGCTAGCAAAACTACAGCTGCCGAGTTCTGATATCATATCTTTTATTTATGCATTACACCGTTTAAGGGTTTATCTAGATCATAGAGCCTTTATGATAGTCACTGATAGGAATTTTTTAGTACAAACCCTTAATCGAAATGCTATTAATCCAAAGATAGCTCGTTGGTCCATATTGAGCAGAGACTCGGGAGTAACATGTCGCACGTGGACGCATTGAGTAGACAAGCTGATATAGTAAATGATGGGCATAGTAACATATATAGAGATGACCGTAGTGGTAGCCATTCTGAAGAATGTAGACAGCAGCATAGAGATAACCGTAGTGATGAGCAGCATAGAGATAATCACAGTGATGAGAGAGTAAACCATAGAAAGCAGCATAGAGAACCCCATAGATTTGAGTACATAGACAAATGTAGTGATGATCATAGTAATAACTTGAGTGATGTAACTTGAGTGATGTTGATAATCATATAAACGATGGTGAAAGTGGCCTGGGGAGAGAGGCAGAGAAAAGAGGAAGTTGTAGAGCAAAAAGTAAGTAGCAGACACATTGAAGCAGTTGGATTTTTAGAAAAATCACTAGTAAGCGTGGTAGGTGTGATGAAAAAAGATATTAATTGAATATTGCAAGCTAAGCTCCCTTAGTATGAACGATTAATTAATTCGTTGTGTTGTTGTGTACAAAATAGATGAAAAAGATAACTTGCTCCCTTTAGTATGAAAGCTCAACTAATTCGAGTAGCCTATGAGAAAATGGGACACTAAGCAGCAGACAAGTGTGTTTTGGTATTGGTTCCCCTCCATGCGCATTTAGGTAGAAAACTTTACGAAAAATTGCTTGCCTATTCACAATAGGACGCTGCATAGTATACCAAAACATTGTGTACTGTTCCCTACACTGCATATCGATCACCTGGGCCCGTTACCGAGCATAAACTCTTAAAGGAAGCACTTTTTAGTGATGGGGACGCATTTACAAAGTTTTTCAACATTTTTTTGTGAATAGCACAAGCACACGAGAGGCCAGAGACTCATTGACGAAATATTTCGAGCTCTATAGTCGCCCTAAAAGAATAACATCGAACCGATGCACGTGTTTGCCTTCTTTAGAGTTTTGTGAAGATCTTAGTTCGGCCAGATATTATTATTAGTGTGAGGCGGTCACTATGGTAGCCACCCCACAGTTCATAATTGTAGCTATAGGGCATAAGCATTGTGTAGTATAGAATCATAAGTATTGAAGTTGGTTAAGGGCAAGAAGCTCAGATTAAATTAAGATCGGTTGCTCAACACCATCTTCGAGAGCTCAACTTCAATACGGCGGCGAAGAGTGAAAGCTAGTAGTAGTTGCTAAAGCTCGCGGCGAAGTTGTGCGACCGAGGCAAGCGCACGGCTCGCCTACGAGCATGCCGGCACTTTTGCGGGGACGATCGGAGTAAGTAGACGTGTGTCAAAGAAGATAACCGAATAACATAACCTTAAATGGGTAGCGGAGCGCTTGGGCTCCAGGTAGTATGGCAGGGCCTTTACTTAGGGAAACGGAGCAGGGAAGTGCCTGATAAGTAAGAAACAAGGAATGTGAATAAAAGAAAGTTAACTAAGAAAGTCGGCTAATTCCTTTTTTCGTATCTTATTAGTTCTAACCGTAACAGTAGATTCCTTACAAGTGGCGCCCGAGCAGGGACCATAGAGGTGATAAGGGGGGCATGTTTGTGGATTAAAGCCCCACAAGAATGGCCCATAAATTGTTTTCGAAAAAAGGAAAGAAAGAGCGGGCGTACCCTAGAGTGTATGTAGCCTAGCAGAGAATAAGAGATAAAATGCAGGTAGTCAAGTTCATATCCCCTAACATCGTGCGCCTAGCTAAGCCAGGCGAACGAAGGAAGAGGGTGCACAAACTGATGACGAGGCAGAGGAACCAGGACCCATAGAAGCCCACGGGCAGGCGAAGGATGAGAGCGACACCCGTCGCCCAACGTAACCATTGTACTAAATTTAGTTTAGTAGCTACTAGTTAATAGTGTAATCAGAATAGACTTAGTAAAATGTGAGCCGCACAGTGAGGATAGGGTACAACTAGGTAGGGTAACAACTAATTAATGGATAACTTAACGAATAAGCTAAAATAAAAGATGGACCCCTTGCCAGTACTCCCTACCAGCCAACGTAGTAGAGCGTTTGGACGGGATGGTCATGCTGATGGCTGTCGAGGTGACGACCATGTTCGTCGAGGCTCTATTTTGACAGAATTCCCTGCCGTACGCGGATGAAACCCCGTCACGCCCGTCAGCATCTCCCTCGCCAATGTCGACTGGGACGACAGCCCCAACAGCAACCGACGAGGTGGACAATCCAGCGGATGAGGAGGAACACCTACCGCTCGAGACGGGCGAACACTCACCCTCAACGCAGGAATCTCGAACGACGGAATTGTCGGGAACAGGAGTTTCCTCGTCGGCCCCGATAGTGGGTGACATCGTAAACCTGTTCGATTGGATCGACGGGTGGAACACCAGCCTGGAGTCGGTGCTCAATGAAGAGGCGGGCCTGAGCCCGGAGGCTGGTGACCTGGTGACTACTTGAGTGAGCCACCCCACAGTTATAGATCCACGGCAGGGAGCCGACAGTTACAAATCCACGGGAAGGAGCCGTCACATTAATAGCCGGAAGTCATGCAAGGAGCCATTAACGTTATAATTAGAATAAGAGAGTAAATGAAAGAAACCGTCAACCTAACAATTCGTAGTATTACTAGAACTAGTTAAGGGCGAGGAGCCCAGTTATAGGCATGTTTGAATTTAACCGCCGCCGCAGTAAACATGCGTTGCTGATCGGTTGCTCAATACCGCCTACGAGAGCGCAGCTTCGATGCGGCGGCGAAAAGCGAAAGCTCCGCGGCGAAGTTGAGCGGCCGAGGCAAGCGCACGGCTTGCTAGCGAGCGAGCCGGCACTTTACGATCGAGCGTCCTCTTATGTCCTCGAGAAACGAGAAAAGGGAGATTTAGTGTGTGCAGCGGAGCGCTAGGGCTCCGAACAGTGCGGCAGGGCTTTAGCTTAGGAAAGTCGTATTAAGTAGTGTCGCGTGTAATCCCGTAATAGTTGGAGTCATAGTTTGTTTGAAGCACTTCCTCCCCCCTCTAAACCTTCCATCACAGTAAACTAACAAATTTCTTGTAGATTATGGATTTCTTGTAGATTGTGGATTTCTTACAGCCGTATTGCAAACTTCAGCCCGTGCAAGCAAGACTCCTATCGACGAACTATCCTGGGAGTTCTTTGTTTTTGTTGAAGAGGATGCAAATGCCACTCGCATCATTCGCGAAGGAGGTGGCGCGTACGTCCACAATTTATATCTTGAAGGTGCTGGCTGGCTTCGTAAAAACCAATGCCTTCAAGATTCATTACCAATGGAACTGATCTGTCCCTTACCAGTTATACATTTCAAACCAGTGGAAAATCTTAAAAAAAGATCACGTGGTATTTATCATTGCCCCGCCTATTACTATCCAATTCGATCTGGATCATTTGTTATAGCCATTGATTTAAAATCTGGTGTTGAAAAGCCTGAATATTGGATAAAGCGTGGAACAGCTATCCTACTGAGCTTAGCTAACTAGAGGTTTATAGATGTCAAGATAATAACCATAATTTCTAAATCCATGATATATGATGCCTTGTATTGAAACAGGTTGCTTAACCATGTAATCATAATGTATTTTATAGATATGTTAATTTGCAAAATATGTCTTCATATAATAAAACAAACTTGATTCATTCATTAATTTCAATAGTTTCTAAAATTGTTGTTGCCCCGGAAGGTAAGGGGAGGGGTGGTGGTGGTGGTGGGGGCGACAAACTTGAAGGTAGCGACCTTGAAGTGTAGAAGAGCAGCATACCTTGCGGCGTGAACATCCGGACGCCCTTGCAAGTCCTATTGCAATTGGAGGTCCTTGGAAAAGGAGGGCAAACCGTCTTGGCTGGGAGCCTTGACTAATTGCGGATAAATATCCACAACGAGCACAACGGAGACGGTGCCGAGCCGATGAAACCGGCATCCGCCAAAACAATGTTCTCCCGCTTTTTCTGAATGGACTCCTCGTTTGATTTTATAGGGGTAAACTAACAAATTTCTTGTAGATTACTGGTCCTGGTAAGATTGAGATTTGTACACCGGCCAGTAGCTTCCATACAATCCTCTCCTCTTTGTTGAAAATGAGGGTCAAAGATTGGGTAGTTGACGTCTCGCGCTGAAATTCATTTTCAAAGATCTATATGAAAAATCATTTGATACGTGTTTCGCATTTTTCGCAGAATCAGAGCATCCTCCTGAAAATTTTTTCAAATTTATTTTATACTTTTGGAAAATCCATCCCTCCTCGGTGGAAATGGGGGTCAAAGATTTCATGGATGACGTTTCGCCTTCAAATTAATTTCCAAGGACTTAAAAAAAAATTTCCATCGGTGGAAAGTGCACTTCAAAGGTTTTATTTTTGGTGAAGCTTAAGTTTTGTCCGATTTGCATCAAAATTATGCTCAAAGCTCTACATAAGAATATAATGAACACGTAATCGTGCGATTTGGGAAATTCCTCTCACAACAGTGGTAAATTTTACGGAAAACGTTTGCCAAAGCTTTTTGAGAACATTGATCTTATAACATAGGTGTCACGGGCAAGGCCGGGCTATACTCGCTAGTATAAAATGTTTATGAAATTAAAACAATTATGAAAAGCAAAAATAATAACATTTAAAATAATTTTTTTTATTTTTTTATAGACTTTCGTCATTGTCAAACTATTTTATACCTGATGATGGGGATGTGCAGTCGTATCTGGATCAAATTCAAATGTGGCCCAGCTTCGACAAGCCCGACGCCTTTGGTCAACATTCCAATGCCGATATTGATCTTTACGACACTACTTTCAATGCAAGTTCAATCATCAGGTTCAGTTAGTGCGGAGAATGCTGAAAATAAGGTTTCTGACTTAGCTAAGGATATATTGATTAACACACCTGATGAAATAAACTATGAGCAGACTGCTAAGATAATTGGAATAATTCGCACACCTATGGAGGTCGTATTACTACAAGAAATAGAGCGATATAACGCCCTTTTGGATGATATGCGAACTCAATTACGTAATTTACGACGTGGAATACAAGGTTTAGTAGTTATGAGCTCAGACTTGGAAGACATATATACAGCTGTATCCGACGGCCGTGTGCCATTTCAATGGCTTAAGGGTACGTATTATGGCTACAATTTATATCGTGTGTTTACATTTTAGCTTAAAACACAGCATATAATTCCCTTAAACCTTTGGCTGCATGGGCACGTGACCTTACATTTCGGGTGTCACATTTCAATACCTGGGCCAAAACTCTTCGTGCACCCACGCTTTTTTGGTTAGCCGCATATACCTTCCCAACTGGATTTCTTACAGCCGTATTGCAAACTTCAGCCCGTGCAAGCAAGACTCCTATCGACGAACTATCCTGGGAGTTCTTTGTTTTTGTTGAAGAGGATGCAAATGCCACTCGCATCATTCGCGAAGGAGGTGGCGCGTACGTGCACAACTTATATCTTGAAGGTGCTGGCTGGCTTCGTAAAAACCAATGCCTTCAAGATTCATTACCAATGGAACTGATCTGTCCCTTACCAGTTATACATTTCAAACCAGTGGAAAATCTTAAAAAAAGATCACGTGGTATTTATCATTGCCCCGCCTATTACTATCCAATTCGATCTGGATCATTTGTTATAGCCATTGATTTAAAATCTGGTGTTGAAAAGCCTGAATATTGGATAAAGCGTGGAACAGCTATCCTACTGAGCTTAGCTAACTAGAGGTTTATAGATGTCAAGATAATAACCATAATTTCTAAATCCATGATATATGATGCCTTGTATTGAAACAGGTTGCTTAACCATGTAAACATAATGTATTTTATAGATATGTTAATTTGCAAAATATGTCTTCATATAATAAAACAAACTTGATTCATTCATTAATTTCAATAGTTTCTAAAAATGTTGTTGCCCCGGAAGGTAAGGGGAGGGGTGGTGGTGGTGGTGGGGGCGACAAACTTGAAGGTAGCGACCTTGAAGTGTAGAAGAGCAGCATACCTTGCGGCGTGAACATCCGGACGCCCTTGCAAGTCCTATTGCAATTGGAGGTCCTTGGAAAAGGAGGGCAAACCGTCTTGGCTGGGAGCCATGACTAATTGCGGATAAATATCCACAACGAGCACAACGGAGACGGTGCCGAGCCGATGAAACCGGCATCCGCCAAAACAATGTTCTCCCGCTTTTTCTGAATGGACTCCTCGTTTGATTTTATAGGGGTCCGAATCTTTAGTTGATTCTCCGTCCGGAGAATAACTTCCATTTATCAGTCTTAGGGCCCCTTTGCGCTAATGAAGGCGGCACAAGCCCTTTCGGCACCGGTGCGAGTGACGGAAAGCCCGACTGGTTGGACTGCACGGATGGATTAGCGCTCGAGTCTCGAACGATTTTGTGACGTTTCCAAGGAACACAAGAGCGGTAGGCAGTACACTGATGTTCCTGCGCTGGAGAAGAGACGACAGCGTTTTAGCTGGCTCTGTGGAATTGGAGCGCTGCACCCGGGGGATGCGTTGAGAGGGGCGAGTTCTGCTGTTCGCCCTTTGCGCTTTGGCATACGGGACGTGCGGCCTTACGTGTGCTCTTTGTTTCGTTTCCTCTCCTTTGATGTGAAGCCAACTGTAGTCCTTGCCAAAGGACCGGCAGCGATTATTGCTCGGGCGCGATGATCGTGAGTGCTTGTGGGCCAGGCAGTTGGTGCAGTACTTGTAGATGAACTGCTGATTGAGGGCCTTGAGACGTTGTAAGCGGTTCAGGATGGACGGTGCGCTCTCTTGAATTTCATGTTCCGAAATCGATATAAAAGGACCGCCGACTAGGAAATGGCCTGGACTGAGGGCAAGTAGGTCAGCCGAGTTCTCTGAAATTCGGATGATTGGTCGCGAGTTGAAACAGGCTTATATTTTGGATAAGAGTGTCTATAACTCCTCAAACGTGTACTTAAATGAGGAAGTGGCCTTGTAACAAAAAGTTTTGAATCTGTTTACTCCCGCTTCCCATAATCCAATCATGTGGGGCCGCTAGGAGTTCAAGTGACAGGACAACTTTTGATGGCTGTAGGATGAAATCTTACACGTTTTTGTGTGTCTTTAGAATGATTGTATTCAATGTCATGGATACATGTATATACTTATGCTGTTATTGGGTAACAGGTACAAACTGCAAGTTCAGTGGTTTAAGCAGGAAGAGCGGAGGAGCTAGTTTTCGCCGCACGGCGAAAAGGGCATGAAAAGGTTCGTTAGACAGCGAGACTGATCGGCAGGTTCACTTTGGATTCAGCGAGCATAAGTTCGAGACGTGCGCGTGCGACGGCGGACGACAATTTTAGGTGGGGGAAGCAAGGTAGCTGCGAGGTTAGAAGTATTGAGTTTTACAACCCCAGCCAAGTTACTACTTTACAAGTGGCGCCCGAGCAAGGACCCTAGGAGTGCAGGGGCGTGGCATTTACGTGGCTGTGGTTTCGCTAGCTAGTAGATAGGGACATGAAAGTCAGTGGGCTTAACGTGAGCACCTGCCACGTTGGCTTTATCTCACGGTTCCTAGTATACCATTAATTTAAGCGTCAATTACCGCCCCCTTGGAACATCAATTCCGCAGGTACCAATCAAAGACACGACTGTTTGGTTGTGACTTCTACCTTGGTTTGGCACGAGGACCATCTAAGCCTCTTCCGATCTCTGGATCACGAAGCCCGGTTGTATAACGCAACTCCACGTCGAGCGATGCTCTAACCGCATTTGGGTGTTAAGCCACAACCACCACGATACTCCCCGAAGGGCTGCCCCAACTAACCAGGACGGAACAAGTTACTTGGGCTCCTGATTACCATTGGTACCAGATTAAGAGCCTCTGGTCGGGCCTCGTACCAGAAGGGTTCTTCCAATTTAAACTCCAAAACAGTTAAGGGTTGGTGGCCCCAGAAACGTTTAAAACACTGCTGCAGGGAATAGAACGCAATTGATGTAAAACATCAACTAACAGGTGGAACAGTATACACCATGTTCATGGGCATGGCTTTCTCACTGTGGGGAGCGAGGCTTATTCCTGCCTCTTCCGCAAACAACGGCATTTACAAGTTGATCATAGATCAAACCGCTAGGCGGCCAGCTAGTGTCCCCAACAAGTCCCGCCTCTGTGTTCTCTAACGCCCGTGGTCCCAGATCAATCCTCTGGTCAGAACTTGTACCCTAAAAGGATACTTCCAGTTTTAGCTCCATGATGCTGGGGACTGGTAGCCCCGGACAAAACAATGTTCAACAATCCATTCAAACACACCCCCCACGTTCGTACCCCACCATTCGTACCCCCACATTTGTACATCTACCATCCATCATCATTCATACAATTCCTTACTGCAATTGTAAACGTCGCCTTGAAAATGCAGCTCTAGCAAACTCACTCATTCTTCTAACCCTATCACTAGTGGAGAGTGATTGACTTACGTCAAACCCGCCACTAACCTCACTTATGCCCATCCCCCCTCAGATCTCGAAGATCTGCATACCTTGTGCACACACAGACCATGTTCCCATGTCTCAGCAGCCGAGCCACAACGGCATTCTGGACTGTCATAAAGGCTCCTCGAATGCAAAAATGCATTGAGGGAACCGTGACCAGTCAACAGGAATCCAAGACTCTGGCCGAACCCGAAGTCTGGTCGGCTGCCGGCAAATGTGACCTCCCTTATAAACCGATGAGTGACACGCCCATTCTCACTTGTGTCTCATCTGACTTGCAAGTCAGACAGAACACACTCTTTCACCAATCTCTTGCACTCACTAAGCCCTAAACTCTCCATATCCCTATCCCCTAACCACTCATTCTGCAGCAATGGCAGCCGCCTCTTGATCCTGTACATCAAGGCTCGACGCCTGATCTCCAAGTCAAGAGGGGCTACTCCTAACAGTACCTGCATTGCGTCCGTAGAGACAGTGCGGCACACAGGCAAACAACCTAACAGAATCACTCTCTGGCAAGCCAGCACTTTCTTTCTGCCAACCACAGTTGTGACCGCCTTACACCATACAGACGATCCATATGCTGCACATGCAGCAAACAGAACCTCATAAATGGTGCGGACAGCACGTCTGCTTAGGCCCCAGTCAGACCTTAAAATACGACGCACTTGCCCCACCAAACCAAGTAGCCGGGCCTTGAGACCAGCGATATGAGGTGTGAAACACATCCTCTCGCTAAAGGTTATGCCGAGGTATTTCACCTCACACGCATACCTCACATTAACTCCATTCAGTCTGACAATGGGTGGCCGACTAGTTGCCAATCTGCCCTTGAGCAGCATTGACACTATCTTGTCCATTGCAATACTGACCCCAACACTTTCACCCCACTCATACACAGTGCGTAAGCACTTACCCGCATTCGTCTCGATCTCAAGACGCGACCGACCCTCAATCAAGACGAGCAGATCGTCCGCATACGCACAACACTTACATATCTGCTCGAGCTGCACCAACAAGGGGTCCATCATGAGGTTCCAAATGAATGGGCCACAGATAGATCCGTGCGGACAGCCACGAACCACATCTACGCTCACACATTCACACCGCCCTACAGCACACGCACGTCTGCCAGAGAAATTGCTGTTCCAGAGAGCTAATTCTTGGCACCCACATTCATCCAACCTTCTCAAAACACTCGCCCAACTCAAGTAGTCGTATGCACTTTTAAAATCAACAAAGATGCCCAAGACATACGGGGAGCTGCTAGCATCAACAGAGTCACTAACATACCTCCACGCATCCTCAACACATCTGCCCTGCCTAAAGCCAAATTGCCTGTCAGACATTTGGTCACTCATTCTCTCCTGAAGCCTTTCTACCATATTCCTTTCCAGAACTTTTCCAAGAACCGGAAGAAGAAAGATCTAGGATTGCTCCTGATCCTGTCAGGCGACTTCAGGAGCACTATCACTCTCGCACACTTCCATTCACTGGGGAAATACCCCTCATTCAGACACTTCGCATACATCGCTTTCATATATTCTGGAATTGACTTCCAGACACTTTTACACATTTCTCCAGTGAATCCATCCATACCAGGGGACTTCCTCGACTTTAACCTCGAGAAAGCCACCTCCAACTCACTAACCAGAAGCGGACTAACCACACTAGGTGGTGAGTCCTGATGATCCGCTCTGGGGAAGAATTCATTCAACAAGACATTCATACAGTCCCTCCATGCCGTTAACTGGACGTTACCAACACGGAGGCTACTTACATACGTTTCCCTGCCTCTACCTCGAACTATTTTATAAGCACGACCCCAGGGGTCGTCCTTATTGCGCTCCAGGAAAGAGCGCCACTCATCTTCTTTCACCTTAACAAGCATTTGTTTGTACTCATTCATACACCGACTATATTCAATCCTATGTTGGGCTGCACCATCCGCATTGGTAGCTCTGGCCCTTTGAAATCGCTTCCGCAGAGACCGGACCATCCGCCGCTTGGTGCTCAACTGATTCGTCCACCTTTCAAACATGCGATCATTCGCACCAGTTATCCTCCTATTCACACAAACGACCTGCTCATTAAATGCATTAAGTGGAACGTGCGTTGCCGCCTCCTGCACAATGAGCCCATGAAGGGACCAATTTACACTACAAGTGCGCCAGCGATTACCCCCAACACATTCATTCCTCGTGATAGTGTGTGTGACAAAAATCTCAATCGGATTGTGGTCACTCACACCAAGTCCACCTAGTACACACCAATGAAAAGCATACATACTCATTGCTACCGCATTCACTAGAGTAACATCAATGTCACTCTGACCCACCGGACCCGCAAACGTGTACCACTTACTGGGTTCGTTAACGACCCGAACATCCTGGGACACGGCCCACTCGGCTAGCATCTCACCCCGTGTGTGGTTCGAATACCCAGACGAATGTCTGGATAGCTTACTGAACCACATGGGGGACGATGCATTCGCATCAAGACCAAGGATGACTGGTACGCTACTAACCAGTAGTAGCACCTCATCCAAGTAAGCTATGTATGGTTCAAGGGGATCCCACGTTCATGCTTACTACAAATCCTGCCAAAACTGCCGCTAAGGCTCACACACACACCCCAGTCAGTTGAACTCACTAAAGTGCATTCAATACTGACATCATTCACAATGACAGCGAAGTTGGCCCTGCTGTCAGGAAATACTCGCATACATGCGGGCAACCTCCGGTCGCGTAGGGTTGCTGCAGCAGGGCAACGACGCTGCGCCTTTCACACATCATAGCCCCCACATCACACATGGCTGCATTTGACCTTTGACAATTCAGCTGAAGAAACCGGCTAGACATTTTAATGTCTAGCATTCGCCCGCGCAACAATCGCCCCGTATATGGGGCAGGCTAGAGACATCATCAGATGTCCCGACGGCTTCCCCTTAAAGGAGCAATTGCAGCAATTCAGTGCATTGCTGCACTGAGCCACGCGGTGACCCATCTGGCCGCAGCGACGACAAACGTCCTTTTTGGCTCTGCACTTCGCCACCTTATGGTCGAAGCCAAGGCAGCGGTAGCATCCCGGTACCAGGTCAAAACTTCTTACTCTAAACTAAAACCATTTTATGTATCAGCCATGAACTCGTCAGGGGTGATCTGCGAGTAAACGCCCTGTACCACAACTTTCGGCCCTAATTAATCATTCACACTCACTTCCAATCCCACCTCGTTGAACTTTGTGTTCTCCACGATCTTCTCCCGCTCGGCGACCGATGGAGTCCGAATTAACGCACCTCCATCCCTTAGAGGTTTCACCTCATGAATCCGCACACCAAGAGAGGGACCTACCTCCTTCACCACCTGCTCAACCACGTATTTAGCGGTTTTGCCAGCAGCCTTGCTGCGCACAACCAAGGACCAGGTCTCGACTGGCCGAGGCATCTCCGGGGTAGACGGCGCTGCCGACATGGGACCCCCTCTGGTGGCGTTCACCGACGAAGCACGCGCTTGGCCGGCTGGGACATGCAAAGCATGCGAAACGCCTGCACCCCCGCAAACGGCCTCCAAGTGCCCCTGCAGCCGCTCATTCTGCGCCACAAGCGCGAACAAGAGCTGCTCATACTGCACAGTATAATCCACTAACTTGCAAATGAGCGACCCCGACAGCTGTCCCTTTCCACCTCCTCAGAGCTGCCGCACTTGTCGACGGCTCCTCCACGGCAGGGACAGACACATTCACATCGCTCGTAGCATGAGGCACGGCAAAAACCCGCGCCTCCACACTTGCACCCGCTGCTCCGCGTGAGCCAGCTGCAGCTCCCGCGGGAACAGCGCTCCCCTCACCCATACCAATCTGACAAGGTCACCTCGTCATCCGACGTTATCCCACGAACATTAACGGTCCCCTTCTCAGAGGGCTTCTTTTTGCGTGGCGGCATCGCCCGCAGGTGTACGCTTATCTATTTAAAATAAATAGCACGCACACACACACACACGTAGCTGGCGGTTTTACACACACACACGAACGCCTGTTGCTCACGCAGCAACGACGTAAACGAAGCAATAAATCTTTTTTGCCGATAAGCGCACAAAATATAAACATAAACATATAGATTGTTCGCGAAGCGAGCTATAAATTTAGCACGTCTTTTCCCTACGACTGTCTGAAAC
>JAWNOU010000060.1:0-30000 GCA_035045725.1 Drosophila ezoana
GTCTGAAGTTTGGACTCTGTGTAAACTTGTCAGTTTATTTTGACACTCGTTAACTAGACTCCTGATTTCATTGTACTCATATACAAGGATCTCAGTATGTTTAATTATGGTGGATCTTAAAACTGGTGCGCTTTTATTAAGGCACTTGTATGATTTATCGAAGTTTTCCCTATGCCGCTTTATCTTTTCTACTATTTGGGACCAGTCCATGTAAACTTCCGCTACTTAAATATTTTATTTAAGCAGTGGCTTAGACTTTGTTTAAGTCGTTGGCTCGGCTCATGTAATTAGCAGTATGTTTGTTAACTGCACATGGGGAGTGGTGTCTACGACTTCTACTACGTTAACTACATTGGCAGTGTTATCATCTGCCTTTGATTGTTTTCCCCCATATTCCTATATAAATACTCTTACTTTTTGATTTGACTAAGACAATTGTTGTCTGCCCTAGAATCGGATGCTCATCAATAATTGTTTTTATTTTGACGTAGGGTAGTGTAGACAAGATTATTCCGCTCTCTATTTTCGAACATGAATAGAGTGGACTTGTCACTGTGCCGAATGTTTCTATATATTCGGATTCGAACTCATATACTGATATGAATTCTCTATGCCTTTGCAAAATTTGTATGGCTCGCATACGAAAGTCTGTATAGTCGTTATATACTTTGTTAATCGTGTCCTCGATCATGCTAATTCTTGATCATAACTTTGAATTACCTAATGAGACAAACGGACCACTTATTTCTTTATATTCCAACTGAACGAATTATTACTTTTTAATTTCCTCTTTTCAATTTAAAATTCTTGTATATTCTCAAAGTTTAGTAATGTTTTTGTACTTATGTACAATTAGTTATATATATAGATATATATACATGTGATATAAGTATATATATATATTTTTTAAAGTAATTATATATGTATGTTTTTTTTAAATCTATTTTAAATTTTTTTTGTTTCTGACATTTTTAATACTTTTTCTTTAAAAATTGTTCAATAATTGTAAAATTCATTATAAACTGATTTAGGGAAAGGAAGAAATTTGAGTTAATTAGGGCATACGGTTGGCTGACAATTTTTATTTATACAATTAATAGTCCAATCGTATGTGTTATTAAAAAGCCTAACAGGTTTTAGTATTTTTCAAGTAGCGCTTTCGCGCATCGGCTTGAATTAGAGTTTATATTTAAGGGCAATTTAGGCATTGGCAGGTTTGCAGCCCTTATTGCGTTGCTTCGCACCAGTACGAAGTTGTTTCTCGATGATTTCGAGATTCTTTATTTGTTCATTTCTCTCCTGGGGCGTTGTCGCTGTCTTGATAAGATCCTGTAGGAGTCTTCTTTGTTGAAGCAGTTTAATCCTTCTTCCGCTTCTTTTGGTTTTCTTCTTTTCCTTCTTCTGTTGTCGTGCCCGGTACTCAGCTATTGTGAGTGGGCGTGGTCCATCGTTGGGGTACACCTCTAAAGCCTCTTGCAGGCTGGGTGCAGCCCTTTGCTCAACAGGAGCAGCTTCTTCCAGTCTAACGTTGCTCATTTACTTCCTGCCTTGGTGCAAAGGGCGGACTGCCTCTCACACTTTTGGTATCTGCTGCTGCTGTCCGGAGCCTATGGGCTCAGGCGGTGCCGGTGCTGGTCATCGCACAGGCTGTCTTTGGTTTACACGTTCGTGTCATCTGTTAAGTTTCTTTTGTCGTTGTCGTTGATTCAGATTTTGTTAGTTGTTGTTGATGTTGTTGCTTGTCACTTTGTTTCACAATGTATATTGCAATTTTCGTTCATATCATTGGCGTCATTGAAAGTGTAAAATTAATCAATCTTTGTTTGACGCAATCTCGTTATTATTATTAATTTATTTTAATAATTTTGTTTTTTAATAATTTTTTTTTCACAACAATTTCAACATTTTAATTTGTGTTCATTTTTTTTACACAAACGGCAAACCACTGTCACGGTCGCCATGTAAAAGATCATAACTTTAAAATGAAAAAAGGGTAGCACGTCAGTGCTGTTTGGTATGTTTGTTCAGAATGAATTTATTCAGTTTTAATCATGTTCGCTTAGCCTATGGATATACATATGTACTTATGCTGTTATTCGTTAACAGCTACAAAGAGAGGGAGTTTGAGTAGCTCGCATATGCCTGTATTAGTGAGCATATATATTGCTCACGGAATGCGCTCAGACGGAGCGTGGGATATGCAGCATAAGCATAAACGGTCAGCTAGTGAGGCTAGTGAACCGCGCTGCGTAATATGAGACCGAGCCAATACATAATGTGGCTCTGGGCTCGTTTACTATATTATTGTTATTGTATGCAACAAAGTGCTGCATACTTTATATTCAAGTACAGGGTATTCTGTAAGGGCATATACGCACTACAGTTTACTTTAAAAAAACCGGAACTCGGGCCAGCCAACAAAATATTTGAAGTATGGAAAGGTCGCCAAAACCATCACTAATTTTTTAAATAGCGAAAGTATCTTTGACTGTATCGAAGTTCCGATACTTGGAAAACTTCTTTTGAAGTATTCTGAATATGACAGTTCCAGGTCTAAAGCATTGCAGCTTTTACTTAAATTTTCTTCGCAACGGACTAAATAAATTAACTCACTCTCGGGATTAGCATCTACAATTTCGGCATTTTCCTCTTCCATGTTCATTGCTGACATAAGTAATTGAGAGACTTGGGTCATTTCCGCTACAGAGGCAGGAACACGATAGTAATTTTTGTGAATGTCTTTATGGTGACCCATAAAGCTCGCCAAATAATCAATTTGAATGTCCTTTACGTTGGACAAAGAGGTATGTGTGGCCAATTGTTTTCGCAGGTTTGTGCCTCTAAGGGATTCAGGGCAACGTGCACCACATTCATTTGCAAATCTTTCTAAGATTGGACACGCACGAATATATTCTTTTCTTAGTGGCTGCGGGTTTGGCACACTAAAGATATATGTAGCTGGTTTATTTATTGTGCGTTTGCCATATTCCAGTATATTGTCTATGCAATACCTATCCCACGGTGTAAAAAGAACTGGAACCGTACGGTTTTTTTTGCCACGAATGATCACCCTGGTGAAATTTTGGGAAATATTTTTCATTTTGGAAGACATGTCTTTAAACAGGGTAGAATTACTTCTATCGTCGATGTCCCCAATTGAGTGAGCAGTTTTGTAACTCTCAAGAGTAAGCCTTTCCAGTTCGCCAACTCTGCGACGATTGAAAATAAGCAAACTGATAAGAGTGCTCTGCTTTAACGAGGTTAATGATGACATGTGGAATTTGTCTCTTAACTCATTCAAAGCTTTAGCGGATAAATTATGAACAAAATCATAAAGTATTTTTATGTCCTCTACAGTAGGTATTAAAACTTTAACAGATCTATGTTTTTTTGTTTGATCCTCAACTGCTCTTTTATTTATATTTATATTTATTTCTGTTTCCCAAAGGGATAAGAAATCATTTACTAAACTCTTTCTGATATCGTCGCCATCCTTAATGCTCTGTGCTCCTAATATTCTTGCACATTTTTTAACCAAGCATGTTAGCGTTGTGGCTGCAGTGGGCTTCTTAAAACTCATATTTTCATAATCAAACTCAGCAACACAACGAATGCCAGAAATAACAGCGTCATAATATTTAGGGCAAATGACATTTTTTAGCTCCACAACGTCGGGGCATTCAGATTTTATTGCTATTAAAAGGCGGCTTAGATACCGCATATTTGCTCTAATCATATCGTGCTGAACTTCCGTGTGTTTCATGGCTTCTGAGTTTCCATATAATATAATAAGATGATCATATAATATTGTCCTAGTGATGGCATCGTCATTAAGGACAGGCATTATTTTATTCCGTAATATAAAATTCGCAGCACTATGCATATAGCCTGTAGTGCTTCGTCCAGACTTTAATATGTCCCGGTTGCCTTTTTTATGGATATTACTGCTACTATTTTTGATATGATTTCGAATTGTTGTCTTTGGAAAATATGCTTTACATCCATTGCAGCACACAAAATCCAAAGCTCCTCTTTCTGAGTTTTGCCTTAATTGCCGGGGAACTATAAAAGTTCCTTCATTGTACGAAGCATCTGTATTATAAATGAAATCGCCCTTTTTCCGTAAGGAATCAAGCAATTTCACTCTTTGCTGGCTGCCTTTTGGTAAGCTGCTGATCTCTCTTACTTCTGGCTCCACTCTATGTTTTAGCTCAATGTGGCGTGCAAATTTTGTTTGTAAAGTTTTACAAAATATGCAAAAGTGCCGTTTACATTTTGTTTGATTCTTAGCAATTGGCACAGCAATTTTTCTAATATCATATAAGGGTGCCGTTGGATTGTGAGAAAAACTTGTGTTGTTTAAAAATGACGATGATTTATCGGGATAATATGTTAAGTCTGAAACAGCTGACTCCATTGTGATATTGGAGTTTAAAAAAGTTGAGTCTTCTGTGCAATAAAAATAGATAAGTACGTATGGTTAGAAATTTATTACGTACACCTATTCAGATGTTGTGGAAATAATACTTAATATATTTGCAATAAAAGAATGATTAGTTCTCTCCGGGCTACCGAATATTTTATTATGGAAGCCTTAAGAGGATTCCGGTTTTATAAAATAATATATATGTATGTGTAGCGCATTAGCGCATTTATGTGGTAAATATATTCATTTTATCCTTACCATTGGAGCCGCAGTTTGTGGGCATATCTGCCTCAACTTCAAGACATGTTTGAATGTCAGCTTCTGTAAAAATAAAATAGATACTTATTCATATATGTACATTAGTATTTTTAAATATTTATACTTACCATTGGAGCCGCAGTTTGTGGGCATATCTGCCTCCACATCGACACATGTTTGAATATCAGCTTCTGTAAAAATAAAATAGATACTTATTAATATATGTACATTAGTATTTTTAAATATTTATACTTACCATTGGAGCCGCTGTTTGTGGGCATATCTGCCTCCACATCGACACATGTTTGAATATCAGCTTCTGTAAAAATAAAATAGATACTTATTAATATATGTACATTAGTATTTTTAAATATTTATACTTACCATTGGAGCCGCTGTTTGTGGGCATATCTGCCTCCACATCATAACATATTTGGTTATCAGCTTCTGTAAAAAAAATAGATACTTTTAAATATATGTATATTAGTATTTTTAAATATTTATACTTACCATTGGAGCCGCTGTTTGTGGGCATATCTGCCTCCACATCGAGACATGTTTGAATATCAGCTTCTGTAAAAATAAAATAGATACTTATTAATATATGTACATTAGTATTTTTAAATATTTATACTTACCATTGGAGCCGCTGTTTGTGGGCATATCTGCCTCCACATCATAACATATTTGGTTATCAGCTTCTGTAAAAAAAATAGATACTTTTAAATATATGTATATTAGTATTTTTAAATATTTATACTTACCATTGGAGCCGCTGTTTGTGGGCATATCTGCCTCCACATCGAGACATGTTTGAATATCAGCTTCTGTAAAAATAAAATAGATACTTATTAATATATGTACATTAGTATTTTTAAATATTTATACTTACCATTGGAGCCGCTGTTTGTGGGCATATCTGCCTCCACATCATAACATATTTGGTTATCAGCTTCTGTAAAAAAAATAGATACTTTTAAATATATGTATATTAGTATTTTTAAATATTTATACTTACCATTGGAGCCGCTGTTTGTGGGCATATCTGCCTCCACATCGAGACATGTTTGAATATCAGCTTCTGTAAAAATAAAATAGATACTTATTAATATATGTATATTAGTATTTTTTAAATATTTATACTTACCATTGCAGCCGCAGTTTGTGGGCATATCTGCCTCCACATCCACACATTTTTGGTTATCAGCTTCTGTAAAAAAAAATAGATACTTATTAATACATAATATGCACTTGTACATGCATTAAACACTTACCATTTAGGCTTTTTGCATTTCTTTTTAAGGCGAGATGCACTTATAGCTTTATCTATAAAAACGGCCTCATATTTCGCGCCTTTAAATTTCGCGAAACATTTGTCTCTTTTTATTATCACTTTATTTTCCGGGAGTACATAATACTCCCCACATTTCACCAAAAAAAAACATTTTTTTAACTTTCTGTTCGTCGTTAAAAACTTCGAATTTAGCTTAACCGCTCAACACATGCGATTACGATTAAACGGAAAAATGGGATTTTCGAAGAAATCAATCGATAATTCCCAAAATAATCGTAAAAACTTATTGGCTCTTTTTATTCAATTTTTACAATATCATTTATTTTACTTGACGCACATAATGGTCAAGTTAGCGGCGGTGACTTAGCGTCGATTTTTGGTACTTCTTATCGGAAAAGGAATCGCTCATTTCTAAATGCATTTATTTATGTTTTTAAGCACAAAACCTAAACAAATTTAAATGCAGAAGTGCAAAAAGTTAAATTATTTACTGTCTACATTCATTTCTTTTTGAATTTTAATTTATAATATGATTAAACCTAGGGGTTAAAAGTTAAGGCTTCCACCATTCGTTAAATATCTTAATTTAGAGATAATGGCCCCGAAAACCGCATATACACGATTAAAGCCTATAGTTTCACCTAACCAATCTTGAAAAAATCGGTCAGCACGTTCTTAAGATATTTGTGCAACAGTGCTGCAACCTCGTTGCCAGCCCCATACAAAATGACAGTAAAAAATTACCCTTACAGTTGAACCCTAATATATTTTCTCAGGGATAATGGCTCTCAATGCACCGTATACAACCTTGAAGATATATGTTTAAGGAAGCTTACGCAATAATTCTAAACAAATCGATCAGCTAGTTTTTTTAGAAAAATAATAGAATGTAAACACACCTCATGCTGTTCAATGTTATACAGTATTGAAAGGGAATAAATTAATTCAAAATATTATTTTATTGGAAAGAAATGCAGTAATAAATGACATAATTTGCACATTACAATAAAGCATTATCTTAGGTAAAATGGAATACTGCGTAATAAGGCAACAGTGCATATTAGTATTTATACTCAGTATAATAACAAAAAGGTGGCAATATTTCAACAAATTTTCACCTATATTTTTTAATTTCTCCGATTATGTCCCAATATGAATGGTTGTTTAACATAAAGATCGCTAATTATCAATCATTTTGCTTTTTACATCAAAAAAATCGTCCAGCCAGTTTTTAAGAAATTCTTATATTTCTATTTTTCCTATTATGCCCTATGTTAGTTCCAAAAAACTAGCTAGCAATATTTACTTAACATTTTTATTCATCAATATAGCGGCAATTTGCAATTCTGTATTTAAATTTATTAGGTTTCGTGCTTAAAAACATAAATAATTGCATTTAAAAGTGAGCGATTCCTTTTCCGGAAAGAAGTACCAAAAATCGACGCTAAGTCACCGCCGCTAACTTGACGCACATAAAACTTATTATTATCATTGCAAATTCGTACAAATCAATCGATATTTCCCAAAATAATCGTATTTAAACCAACCAAAAACAAGTTCTACGGAGTAAAAGATTCAGATTTTTATTAGAAAAAACTAAAACTAAACTTTCATGATTTTTTTTGTCTGATTTTTAGGAAACGTTTATTTGAATGACTTTTTTTCGTCGTAAATGTAATATAAATAATTAATTTTTTGTATTCAAGATTCAATTAAGCGCACAGGCGATTACGATTACCCGAAACGCAAACGAACACACTTTCTTTGTATCGAATAGCAAAATAGTGTTATTCAATTGCAATAATCAGTGTTTCCAAAACATCGATGACAGCGCAAATGGTGTGGCTGCAATGCGCTCCTTAGTGGGCGAGAGCCGATAATGTATGCCATAGTGTAGGCTAAAATCCACAGCCAAGCCAATTGCAGTCGATACCGCAATGCTCTCCAGTATATTAAGCCGCCATCCGAGTAAAATAAGCACAGCCACCGTGTTGAAAATGGTCAGAGAGACGGTAATGACGGCATATATGGAAATAATAAAATTAAGTGTGAAGCAGAGCAGAACCACAAGAGAAGCTGCCATGGCCAGCACAATAGCAACGATTGTGTCGTGCGAAAGTGTGTCCTGAACGCTGTAAAACTTCAAGTCACTGATAAACCAGCCACCACGCAACTCCAAGGGCGCCGTGCTGAGCTGCTGCTGAAACCAACTCTCGACGCTCTCATAAAACTGTTTGATGTTAGCGTAGAGCGTGCTGTATCTGACATTCGAATCAAACTCAATGATGATCGCCTTCACGAGTAGTTGTGTAGTCGCAGACTCAATGCTTAAGCTTTCATTACTATTGCCTTCGAAGTACTCATCCGAGTGGATGGGTCCAGCAACAAACTTTGGACCCGCTTTGCCGTGCTGATAGAAACTGGTTTCGCACAGATTCGAAATGCATTGTGGCAAACACTCCTCAAATATGTGCGGCTCGTATGGAAACTCTGCGTCGCAGCAGGGTGCGCGATCCAAGCTCAATGAGTCCATGTCATCAACGCATCTACGCTCCATGTATCTTATAAAGTTGTCAATAAAGCAATTGGGTAGCAAGAAACCAAAGGTAGCCTGATAAAATGGCTGCTGGCTTATGTTTTGACAAAAGTTCCTTAACCAAATCTGCGCCGTCTTGATTGATATATTAAAATTATTGTCATAGTGTAGGTTACCGTATGAGCTTGGGTTCGTGAAGTCGCCATCGTCCACCGCTTGTACGCCCCAAACGAAGCGCATGCTCATATTGAAATTTTCTACGCCTTGTAGAGGCTTCTCAAACCAAAACTGATGCCTTAGCTTTGTATAAGCCTCGAAGGGATGATGTGACACAAATAATTGAAAATGTGGTTTCTCTGGCAGCTGCAGACCCGGATACCAGAACACAATGATCGCACTGGAAACGCCCAGCACGGCAAAGATGAACAGCCACAGGTATGCATAATTCATAATACTCTGCAGAATAGGCAGGTAACCAGGTGATTATAAGCAAATAGTTGGTGACCACAGCGGTGCCCGCAAAACTTCCAAAACATTTGCCGTTATGGAGCTACTGTAGGAGGCATAAAATGCGCTAGCAGTGGTTATCGAGTTGACAAACATAGAAGGTGCCGCATGTCGCATGGTCAGCGCCATTAGATTCTCTAATGTTTCCGTATGCTCATTGTGCTCTAATGGAGTGGGCAACGTTGATTGTGTCTTCAATGTACTGCTCTTGCTAAAGCGCTCGGCCAGCACACATTGCCAGATTTTTCGGAACAAGAATACATCATCCGCACCAATACCAATGATGACCACAATGGCTAGGAGATTCATATATGGAAAGAAGCTTAACTCAAATACCAGCGTATAAACAAAGTATGCCAATCCCAATGAGAAACAAATGGCACAACTGCACATTAGTGTAATAAACGCAGAGCCTGTATATAACCAAACGCAAGCCATAACGAAGAGACCACCCAGCGATACCAGCCAAACGTCTGTGAGTAACAGCTCGCTAAATAGCTCATTTTCCAGACCCAAATCCATGGCAACAACTTCCACTAACTCATTGCATAGCTCGACGTGTTGCCATTCGTGGAAAAGCGGCAGGATGCGATTGGAGCGTGAAACTGGTACAAAAATCATTGCGTATTTCAATAAAACATTCGTGTCATTTGGCTTTATAAAGCTGTGGTCGCTTAGAAAGTTGAGTACATAGAAGACCAAATTGTTGCGCGTACATTCTTCCGGCGCATAACAGCGATTTAATTCCTTACAATTAATTTTCAGCTTTAGATAGTGGTAGTAATCGTAGCAATTAAGCAGCAGCGATCGCAGCAGCACAACATCATCCGTGGTCAGATATAAACAGGAACTCTTATTGGCCAACAGGGTGGCATAGTTGGGCAGCGACCACGGCCGGCAGCAATTGGATGTCAGCTCACAGAATGCCTGGTAGCTTGGCACTGCACCAATTTGCTCTTGCAGCTGGCACATGGCTAACATGCCATTTAGATCAAACAGTGAGTCTGTGGAATTTGGTCCAATGCGCTGCACCACAAAATGTGAGTATTCCTTATGTGGTGAGGAATCACAAAAGAAACCCTCGATGGGCTGACGCACTCTTGAGTTAGACCATCCGTCGTTGGGTAATGAGGCCTGCTTTAGCATACGCCATGTGCTCTTCTTGGTCTGTACGCGCTCACGATGCTCATCATCGTCCACGAAAGTAGTATTGTGGCCATAGCAAGGAAGGGCTGCTGTCGTTGGTTATCTCGTAGTCACGAAACACGCCGCTGTCATCCATCCACTTATCGCTTAGCGGACTCTTAGTCGCCTTTAGGCGCTTATTAATTTTCTTGGGCCCTTATTGTTTTTGTGCTTTCGACGCTGGTTTTTGAGCCGCCTATGATTGGTATGATTGCTATGAGCAATTCGTTGTGAATACTTATTTAATATATTTCATATATAATATTAAATATCTTGAATTTTATTATTATATTTGACGAAAGTTTGTTACATTTAATTTTATTTAAAATTTCGCTATTCACAACAATATTTTCGAAAATCCCGCCTTAACACCCACTTTTGATCCAAAAAAAATAACATGCAGATAGCAGATCGGACGACCACATAGCTTTAATAAAATCAATTAAACGAAAATCGAGTTCTGGTCTTCTTGGTCTTATACAATCACAGACACAAAAGTAGGTTGGGTTTATTAACTGCTTCGGCTTTTTATTAGAAAAAACTTAAACTAAACTTTTAATGATTATTTTGTCTGATTTTCAATAAACGTTTCAACGTTCCAATGACTTTTTTTCCAGTTGCTTCTTTGTAAGCCGTTTCATTTTGATTTGCAGCTTCTGTAAAAAGATACAAGTTTATGTACATATAAAAAAATATCATATAAAATAATAAAATATTGGTCCTTACCTTTGGTTTTATCTGCCGCTGCATAACGCCTTTTATTACATCTGAAAAGTCTGTAAAAAATATTTAATATAAAATTAAACTTGTATTATATAATTAAAAGTTTATTTGATGTTGATTTAATTTAAATATTCCGTTTACCTTGGATTCTGCAGTGGCTTGTCACATCTTCATCTTCGCTATCAGAGCTTTTTTCATAAGCGCCTATTTTCAAAGAAAGAAATTATGTAAATATAAATAATTAAATAAAATTCAAGGGGTATTAACAATACATTTATGTATGATAAATATTTTACTAAATTTAAAATATGTGTTTAAGTATGTATGTATGTATGTGCACATTAATATTATTAGAGAATTTCACTTCTTGGAATTTGTGCATATTCAGCGGAAATTCATAGCACATATTTAGCACATACATACATACATAAGCATAAGTAAAGCAATTTTCAAAAGTTACTAAACACCTATAAACATGCATAACAAGTTTTACTTACCATTAAGGATTAAGCATTTTTCGAAAAGACAAAATGCAAATGCAGCTGTATCTATAATCTCTGCTGCGTATTCCACGCCATGGAAAATAGCTACACCATATTTACCATTTAACTTTACTCGCTCTTCTGAAAGTACATAGTACCTAGTACCATATTTGATTAAAATAAACATTTTTGGTTTTTTAGATCTTTCTTCGTAGCGAAACACTTTAAGATTAAATTAAGCGCACAGGCGATTACGATTACCCGAAACACAAACGATCACACTTTTTTTGTATCGAATAGCAAAATAGTGTTATTCAATTTCAATAATCAGTGTTTCTAAAACATCGATGACAACAAAAAAGACAACACAAAACATACGAATAAAAAATAAAAAAATTGATTGTATCCAAAAGTAATTTAAAACATGACCTGATTAGTTTATATATAGTTTTTTCTTCGTTGTATGCAGGCAAATTATTTAATTGATTTTAATTAAAAGACATTAAAGCAAACGATGCAGCCAAAAGTACAGGCGAAAATAAGCATATGTATTTGTCTCATTTTTTTTTTAAACATTGTTATTATTGTTTTTATTTAAAATCTTTTGACAAGGAATCGGAAGATGACACAGAGGAGGGCGAGTTAAAGAAAAAGACAGCCCCCACAACGCAGCAAGTGCCCGAAGCTGAGCCAAAGCAAAAAGGCATTAGTAAAATTCTTAAATGTGGAACAAGCAGCCCCAATACCAACTCCCAAACCTACATGTCTGAAATCCAGCTCTGTGCCAACGCCAAAGCTTGAACCGAACGAAATAGAATCCCTTAAAACTGACAGCAGTGCGTTAGCACTTTCGAAGCAAATATATTTGGAGGAGCGCAAAAAACTGAGGCAACAAGCGGAGCCAAAGGAAGAAGGTGAAGGCTCAGTATCGCCACTGCTGCCGGGGAAATCGAGCTTTAACAATCACAGCGTGGATGGAACTCGACGGCCTTGTCCAATGTTCCGGCTTGGCACGTGCGCTGGAAAAATTAGCCAAAAAGCCAATTAAACGTGCAGCCAGCACATCACAAACGATGTATGATCTTAGTTCCTCCGATACCGCTACGGCATTTGGCACTTGCTGGAACCAGTCAGATGGCAATGCCGACAATACTGTGGTAACATCTACAGCTGGCTGCAAGCCACCTGTAACCGTCACCAAGACCGCAGCCAATGTCCAAATATTAAGCTAACGATAAATGAAATATTACTGTATACGCCAACCGATCGGGCGCAGGCTGCAGCTCGAGCAACTTTATGCTCACCGAGCCCGACCCATCATTGGATAACGGAAAGCGCGCAAGTTTCTTAAATATCACATAGGCAGAATCACCATTGATGGTTGCTACTCGATTTATTAACGTCCCACTGTGAAGCTGGCGGCTATGTTGTGTTTCGATGCCAATGAGTCGATGAATTATGAGTCTTCCTGACATATTTGATCGTGTTCAGCGTTACGGATGGGTCAAATCTGTGCTGGAGAAAGGCAACGAAGGCGATTGATTCGCCCATTTGTTGACTTATTGCTATGAGCAATTCGTTGTGAATACTTGTTTAATATATTTCATATATAATGTTAAACATCTTGAATTTTATTATTATATTTGACGAAAGTTTGTTACATTTAATTTTCTTTAAAATTTCGCTATTCACAACTAAAACATTACTAACATTCCATTACGCATTCATCAAACTTTCGATAATCCCGCCTTAACACCCACTTTTGGTCCAAAAAAAATAACATGCAGGTAGCAGATCGGACGACCATATAAGCTTTAATAAAATCAATTAAAAGAAAATCGATTTCAGGTCTTCTTGGTCTTGTACAATCACAGACACAGGAAGATAAGTACTTATTCTAAGACCGTTCAGAGCTTATATGAAATTGAGTATGAATTATACTTAACTCAAGAATTTTTAGCTCGATTCGAGCTTAAGAAGTGTGGTCTGTCGTGTGTTCTAGTCCTATTTGGGAAATACATTTTTTTTAAATTTATTTTTATTACTGCTGAAGCAAACGAGCTCTGCTAGCGCGAGCTGAATTTAGTGCTGACAAAAGAGGGTTCAGGGTGAATAGCCGCTAGGGAAAGCGGGAGCTCTCTACTATTAATAAAAAAATTTCTCATTTCATATAAGCTCTTGCACACCGAATTTATTTGCATATAATTTTAATACTTTTAGACTTTTACCTCTGAAAATCTTGAACATCTATTTAAAAAAGAGGAACAAATAAACATTCACTTCTAAATAAAAATATATATTTATCCTTATAAGCATTGTATGTACGTAAATTTTTTCAAAGTTTTCGTGTGCGTTTGGTAAATTTTCGTTCCATTCCATTTAAATATGTTTGTATATTTGGTTATATATGCTATAGTTATTTTAGGGACATTGTCCCCAAAAGGTATGTCACATATAGTGTACCCGAAATAATCGTTATATTACAAATTAATTCCACTGTTCCTCTGTCCTCATAAAAGCTGTTGTTCATATATATGTGTGGTGTTGCCACATCGATGGAATCTAATTTTATATTTTTCATAAAATAATCAATATTTGGTTAAATATGTTGTTGCTCATATTTTTTAATATATATTTAACCAGTAAAAATCAGATTAACTTAACTGGGGTCATAAATATTAAACGGACAATTAAAGAAAAATCATAGAAGTATGGGTCCCCAAAATTGACTATATGCATAATCTACAAAAATCAACAGAGGCCTGTAACTTTTTTTATAAAACCTAGATTAGCTTAATGCTAAGTCAATCTTTATTGAAAAAAAGTATATTTTTATACCATATATAGTTCATAACCAAAAGTACGTAGCTTTGCTTTGAAAACGAAAATGTCCTCAAAATTAACATTGCACCGTCGATTTTTCGGGGACAGTCCCCGATAGTGGCAAATGTTCCTGAAATAACCTCCTTACCCATGTATATGTATATGTATATGTATATGTATATGTATATGTATATGTATATGTATATGTATATGTATATGTATATGTATATGTATATGTATATGTATATGTATATGTATATGTATATGTATATGTATATGTATATGTATATGTATATGTATATGTATATGTATATGTATATGTATATGTATATGTATATGTATATGTATATGTATATGTATATGTATATGTATATGTATATGTATATGTATATGTATATGTATATGTATATGTATATGTATATGTATATGTATATGTATATGTATATGTATATGTATATGTATATGTATATGTATATGTATATGTATATGTATATGTAACATGTAATAGTATATATATATCGATTATCTTTCATTTTATACCTATCGCCACATCCCCGCTACTCTCTATTTGGTGTTTGGTGTTGGAATATGAGGGTTCAGGGTATCCCCTAGTCGGGAGCTCCCGACTAGAACCTCTTACTTGTTCTTCTTTTATTAGGGTCACCGGGTTGAGTAGCGCTACTCTTAATGTTTTCAATATTTTATTGCCCATTTGTTTGAAATTATCAATTGAAACTTGTTCAAAGATATTTTCCCACGGTGCCACTTTGAGATGGCTGATTTCATTTATACCGGCTTGCCTTTCAAGCCTTTGGATGAACTGACCTAAGTCAAGAATTCCATTAGTATATAAATCGCTAACATCATATCTTGCAGTAATTTTCTTCCCATGTTTAAAGAAACATAGCATATTTTTTACATGTAAGGTCACTACTTTTCGTACATCGTCATTTTTTATGACTTCATAAACGTTGGGCTTTGAAGCTTTTTCTCTAGATTGCATAGGCAATTCTATTTCTTTATAATCTCCTGCGCAGGATTTCTGTCTATTTTGGTGCCTGGTAGTGACTTTCAGTGCCTTGTAGTGACTTTATATTAATACGCGAAAGTGCGTCTGCTACGAAATTATCTTTCCCCTTTAGGTATTCTACTGTGAAGTCGTATTCTTCAAGCTTTAGCCGCATGCGAGTTAATTTCGAACTGGGATTAGTCATAGAATAAAGATATGTCAATGGTCTGTGATCCGTTTTAATAGTAAAGTGTTTACCATAAATATATGGTCTAAAATGGGTAATTGCCCAATGAATTGCCGCTAACTCTTGTTCTGTTGTGCTCTTATTGCTTTCCCCATTTGTAAATAAACGAGATGCATAAGCTATTGGGAGCTGAATTCCGTCACGGTTCTGAGTTAGAACTGCTCCGCAAGCTTGTTTACTGGCATCTGTTATAATGCAAAATTCTTTGCGAAAATCAGGATATTGTAATAATGTGGGGTGCATAAGCTTTTCTTTAAGGTATTGGAACGCGTTTTGGCATTCACTTGACCATTCAAAAGGAACATTCTTTTTACATAATCTAGTTATGTGCCGTGAATAATCGGCGAAGTTTTTTATAAATCGACGATAATAATTGCAGAATGCTACAAATCGTCTCGCGCTGTCCGCATCATGAGGGACAGGATAATTTTTGATGACGTCAAATTTCTTGTCATCTGGCAATACTCCTTTGTCAGTGCATTTGTGACCTAAAAATGTCACTTCACTTCACTTTACATTTTTCTGGATGCAACTTTAGGTTATATTTCCTACATACATTAAAAACATCAATTAAGTTTTTAATCATGTGTTTTTCGGAACATCCTATCACCATTAAGTCATCCATATAAAGGAATGCCTGAGAGGGTTCTAAACCCGAGAATGCTATAGTCATCATTCTCTGAAATGAATTTGGTGCTATTTTAAGACCAAATGGTAATCGATATGAGCCATTGCTCGTTGAAAAAGATGTTATATTTCTTGAATTTTCTTCAAGTTCAATTTGGTGCAAACCTGACATTAAGTCAAGGCATGAAAAGTATTTAGCTCTGCCTCTATCATCAATTCTGGGGAGCGGGAATTTATCAGAAAGTAGTTTTTTGTTGATTTGGCGATAGTCAATTACTAATCGCCATTTCTTCTCTTCCGAATTTAGTAATGATTTTTTCGGAACTAACAAGAATGGGCTGTTATACTCGGATACAGACGGTTCTACGATTTTGTCGTTTATTAATTTCCCTACTTGTTTTTGAATTTCTTTAACGTGGCTATGCGGGCTTCTGTAGTTTTTAATATAAATGGGTTCATCATCTTTAAGTCTTAATGTTTGTTTATAGAAATTATTTGTCGCTATTGGTTCGGTTTCCAGTCCGAACACATCACTATACTTGGTGCATAATTCTGTTAGTTGACTTTTGAATTGTTCTGGAAAATTTTTCTTTAATTTTGAAAGTACTTGTTCGCTTCTATTTTCTGGATTAGTGCTATGAATGTCGTAATCTGTTAAATTTTCATGTTGGATTTTGTTTACTTTGACCAATTGGTCGAAATTAGTTGTGTTTAGAAGGCGAATGTATACATGTTTGGAAGCTCCATTATGTATTTCTTGATTAGGAACAAATATATTATCATTTACTGTATTAATGTCTATTTTACGAATTACTTGGGATCTGGCTGGCAAGAGAACTGTATTGTTGCCAGCACTATATGTTATCGGAACATAAATTGGATAATTTAAATTTTGAGGTCTAATTATAAACCAGTCTTCACTTGGTTTGAAATCTAATTGACAATTGAATTTTTTAATAAAATCAATGCCTATTATTCCATCACACGGTATTGAAAAATCGGAATCTACTAAATGAAATTCGTGTGGAATAATATATTTTGTTGATTGAAGTTCTATTGAAGTTGTTCCTTGAGATTTTATTACACCTTGGCCTATGCCTTGGGTGTTTATAATTTTTTCTTCTTGAATTTTGAAATTGTCTGAATTTATTTTTAAAAGTGAGATATCTGCACCAGTATCTATTAGGAATGTGAGTTTATTTTCAGTTGAATGATTATAAAAAGTGACAAATATATTAAGACTGTAATTGATGGAATGAACTTTTACATTTACTGGTTGTTTCCTAAAGGGTTCTGAGAGTTTTCCGGCGTATTTTGCGCCATTCTCACATTGTTACTATTATAACCTTGGTTGGAGTTAACTCGGCCTCTTCCTCTATTTTGGCCTCGTCTTCCTCCACGGTTATTGTAATTATTGTTGTTGTTACCGCCTCGGTTGTTATTGTTGTGGTTGTAATTTCTGCCACGATTATAACCTCGGCCTCCTCTTTTATTATTGTTTGAACCTCGTCGATAATACAGGACAGTGTTACTTTGACCTGTTATCTCCGTGCAGCTATTAACAAATTTGGAGACTGCATCATTCATATTTATGAATGTGCCTGCCTGCATGATAAGTTTTACCTTATCAATTGAACAATTTTGGGTCATGGCTTTTACAGCTGTTGTAGTGCTGTATTTGTTTGCTTGTGATTGGCTTAAACCTTCACTGATATAGGCGCCTTCAAGGGCCCTTGCCAGTTTTTCCACCTCTTGGGTGTTTTGGTTAGCCGTTTTATTTTTCTGTTGCAAATTAAGAAGCTTAGCAGATACAACTTTTAACGATTCTCCTTTTACTGCATTTGATAGTTGCGTAATGATTGCAGCAATTGTCTGCTCATTACTTATTAAATTTCTCGCATGGCCTTTTAGCTTTGTTTTTATAAGGCTTATGGCCGTTAGCTCATGTGTGCCTTTTAAGGTTTCTAATAGATTCAAAGAATCTAGAAAACTTTGTAGATTTTCCGGCTTACCGTCAAACTCTGGTATCAGAGATGTGGCTAGCTTGATAAATTCTACAACTGTTTGTGCCATGTTTACTAATTTTGTATCTTCTATTTGGTCGTTTGTTAGTAGTGACTTATCAAATGTTACCGGTGTATTTAACACCGATGGTAGATAAAGCTGGAGATCATACTTTTTATTTAAGTTTACCAGATTATCCCTTAGATGCTGTAAAACGTCTGAAGTTTGGACTCTGTGTAAACTTGTCAGTTTATTTTGACACTCGTTAACTAGACTCCTGATTTCATTGTACTCATATACAAGGATCTCAGTATGTTTAATTATGGTGGATCTTAAAACTGGTGCGCTTTTATTAAGGCACTTGTATGATTTATCGAAGTTTTCCCTATGCCGCTTTATCTTTTCTACTATTTGGGACCAGTCCATGTAAACTTCCGCTACTTAAATATTTTATTTAAGCAGTGGCTTAGACTTTGTTTAAGTCGTTGGCTCGGCTCATGTAATTAGCAGTATGTTTGTTAACTGCACATGGGGAGTGGTGTCTACGACTTCTACTACGTTAACTACATTGGCAGTGTTATCATCTGCCTTTGATTGTTTTCCCCCCATATTCCTATATAAATACTCTTACTTTTTGATTTGACTAAGACAATTGTTGTCTGCCCTAGAATCGGATGCTCATCAATAATTGTTTTTATTTTGACGTAGGGTAGTGTAGACAAGATTATTCCGCTCTCTATTTTCGAACATGAATAGAGTGGACTTGTCACTGTGCCGAATGTTTCTATATATTCGGATTCGAACTCATATACTGATATGAATTCTCTATGCCTTTGCAAAATTTGTATGGCTCGCATACGAAAGTCTGTATAGTCGTTATATACTTTGTTAATCGTGTCCTCGATCATGCTAATTCTTGATCATAACTTTGAATTACCTAATGAGACAAACGGACCACTTATTTCTTTATATTCCAACTGAACGAATTATTACTTTTTAATTTCCTCTTTTCAATTTAAAATTCTTGTATATTCTCAAAGTTTAGTAATGTTTTTGTACTTATGTACAATTAGTTATATATATAGATATATATACATGTGATATAAGTATATATATATATTTTTTAAAGTAATTATATATGTATGTTTTTTTTTTAAATCTATTTTAAATTTTTTTGTTTCTGACATTTTTAATACTTTTTCTTTAAAAATTGTTCAATAATTGTAAAATTCATTATAAACTGATTTAGGGAAAGGAAGAAATTTGAGTTAATTAGGGCATACGGTTGGCTGACAATTTTTATTTATACAATTAATAGTCCAATCGTATGTGTTATTAAAAAGCCTAACAGGTTTTAGTATTTTTCAAGTAGCGCTTTCGCGCATCGGCTTGAATTAGAGTTTATATTTAAGGGCAATTTAGGCATTGGCAGGTTTGCAGCCCTTATTGCGTTGCTTCGCACCAGTACGAAGTTGTTTCTCGATGATTTCGAGATTCTTTATTTGTTCATTTCTCTCCTGGGGCGTTGTCGCTGTCTTGATAAGATCCTGTAGGAGTCTTCTTTGTTGAAGCAGTTTAATCCTTCTTCCGCTTCTTTTGGTTTTCTTCTTTTCCTTCTTCTGTTGTCGTGCCCGGTACTCAGCTATTGTGAGTGGGCGTGGTCCATCGTTGGGGTACACCTCTAAAGCCTCTTGCAGGCTGGGTGCAGCCCTTTGCTCAACAGGAGCAGCTTCTTCCAGTCTAACGTTGCTCATTTACTTCCTGCCTTGGTGCAAAGGGCGGACTGCCTCTCACACTTTTGGTATCTGCTGCTGCTGTCCGGAGCCTATGGGCTCAGGCGGTGCCGGTGCTGGTCATCGCACAGGCTGTCTTTGGTTTACACGTTCGTGTCATCTGTTAAGTTTCTTTTGTCGTTGTCGTTGATTCAGATTTTGTTAGTTGTTGTTGATGTTGTTGCTTGTCACTTTGTTTCACTTCAATTTCAATTTTCAATTCAATTTCAATTTTCGTTCATATCATTGGCGTCATTGAAAGTGTAAAATTAATCAATCTTTGTTTGACGCAATCTCGTTATTATTATTAATTTATTTTAATAATTTTGTTTTTTAATAATTTTTTTTTCACAACAATTTCAACATTTTAATTTGTGTTCATTTTTTTACACAAACGGCAAACCACTGTCACGGTCGCCATGTAAAAGATCATAACTTTAAAATGAAAAAAGGGTAGCACGTCAGTGCTGTTTGGTATGTTTGTTCAGAATGAATTTATTCAGTTTTAATCATGTTCGCTTAGCCTATGGATATACATATGTACTTATGCTGTTATTCGTTAACAGCTACAAAGAGAGGGAGTTTGAGTAGCTCGCATATGCCTGTATTAGTGAGCATATATATTGCTCACGGAATGCGCTCAGACGGAGCGTGGGATATGCAGCATAAGCATAAACGGTCAGCTAGTGAGGCTAGTGAACCGCGCTGCGTAATATGAGACCGAGCCAATACATAATGTGGCTCTGGGCTCGTTTACTATATTATTGTTATTGTATGCAACAAAGTGCTGCATACTTTATATTCAAGTACAGGGTATTCTGTAAGGGCATATACGCACTACAGTTTACTTTAAAAAAACCGGAACTCGGGCCAGCCAACAAAATATTTGAAGTATGGAAAGGTCGCCAAAACCATCACTAATTTTTTAAATAGCGAAAGTATCTTTGACTGTATCGAAGTTCCGATACTTGGAAAACTTCTTTTGAAGTATTCTGAATATGACAGTTCCAGGTCTAAAGCATTACAGCTTTTACTTAAATTTTCTTCGCAACGGACTAAATAAATTAACTCACTCTCGGAATTATCATCTACAATTTCGGCATTTTCCTCTTCCATTTTCATTGCTGACATAAGTAATTGAGAGACTTGGGTCATTTCCGCTACAGAGGCAGGAACACGATAGTAATTTTTGTGAATGTCTTTATGGTGACCCATAAAGCTCGCCAAATAATCAATTTGAATGTCCTTTACGTTGGACAAAGAGGTATGTGTGGCCAATTGTTTTCGCAGGTTTGTGCCTCTAAGGGATTCAGGGCAACGTGCACCACATTCATTTGCAAATCTTTCTAAGATTGGACACGCACGAATATATTCTTTTCTTAGTGGCTGCGGGTTTGGCACACTAAAGATATATGTAGCTGGTTTATTTCTTGTGCGTTTGCCATATTCCAGTATATTGTCTATGCAATACCTATCCCACGGTGTAAAAATAACTCGAACTGTACGGTTTTTTTGCCACGAATGATCACCCTGGTGAAATTTTGGGAAATATTTTTCATTTTGGAAGACATGTCTTTATAAAGGGTAGAATTACTTCTATCGTCGATGTCCCCAATTGAGTGAGCAGTTCTGTAACTCTCAAGAGTAAGCCTTTCCAGTTCGCCAACTCTGCGACGATTGAAAATAAGCAAACTGATAAGAGTGCTCTGCTTTAACGAGGTTAATGATGACATGTGGAATTTGTCTCTTAACTCATTCAAAGCTTTAGCGGATAAATTATGAACAAAATCATAAAGTATTTTTATGTCCTCTACAGTAGGTATTAAAACTTTAACAGATCTATGTTTTTTTGTTTGATCCTCAACTGCTCTTTTATTTATATTTATATTTATTTCTGTTTCCCAAAGGGATAAGAAATCATTTACTAAACTTTTTCTGATATCGTCGCCATCCTTAATGCTCTGTGCTCCTAATATTCTTGCACATTTTTTAATCAAGCATGTTAGCGTTGTGGCTGCAGTGGGCTTCTTAAAACTCATATTTTCATAATCAAACTCAGCAACACAACGAATGCCAGAAATAAAAGCTTCATAATATTTAGGGCAAATGACATTTTTTAGCTCCACAACGTCGGGGCATTCAGATTTTATTGCTATAAAAAGGCGGCTTAGATACCGCATATTTGCTCTAATCATATCGTGCGGAACTTCCGTGTGTTTCATAGCTTCTGAGTTTCCATATAATATAATAAGATGATCATATAATATTGTCCTAGTGATGGCATCGTCATTAAGGACAGGCATTATTTTATTCCGTAATATAAAATTTGCAGCACTATGCATGTAGCCTGTAGTGCTTCGTCCAGACTTTAATATGTCCCGGTTGCCTTTTTTATGGATATTACTGCTACTATTTTTGATATGATTTCGAATTGTTTTCTTTGGAAAATAGGCTTTACATCCATTGCAGCACACAAAATCCAAAGCTCCTCTTTCTGAGTTTTGCCTTAATTGCCGGGGAACTATAAAAGTTCCTTCATTGTAAGAAGCATCTGTATTATAAATGAAATCGCCCTTTTTCCGTAAGGAATCAAGCAATTTCACTCTTTGCTGGCTGCCTTTTGGTAAGCTGCTGATCTCTCTTACTTCTGGCTCCACTCTATGTTTTAGCTCAATGTGGCGTGCAAATTTTGTTTGTAAAGTTTTACAAAATATGCAAAAGTGCCGTTTACATATTGTTTGGTTCTTAGCAATTGGCACAGTAATTTTTCTAATATCATATAGGGGTGCCGTTGGATTGTGAGAAAAACTTGTGTTGCTTAAAAATGACGATGATTTATCGGGTTAATATGTCATGTCTGAAACAGCTGACTCCATTGTGATATTGGAGTTTAAAAAAGTTGAGTCTTCTGAGCAATAAAAATAGATAAGTAAGTATGGTTAGAAATTTATTACGTACATTTATTCAGATGTTGTGGAAATAATACTTAAAATATTTGCAATAAAAGAATGATTAGTTCTCTCCGGGCTACCGAATATTTTATTTTGGAAGCCTTAAGAGGATTCTGGTTTTATAAAATAATATATATGTATGTGTAGCGCATTAGCGCATTTATGTGTGGTAAATATATTCATTTAATCAAATTAGCATTTATCCTTACCATTGGAGCCGCAGTTTGTGGGCATATCTGCCTCAACTTCAAGACATGTTTGAATGTCAGCTTCTGTAAAAATAAAATAGATACTTATTAATATATGTATATTAGTATTTTTAAATATTTATACTTACCATTGGAGCCGCAGTTTGTGGGCATATCTGCCTCCACATCAAGACTTTTTTGGTTATCAGCTTCTGTATAAAAAATATATATACTTTTAAATATATGTATATTAGTATTATTAAATATTTATCCTTACCATTGGAGCCGCAGTTTGTGGGCATATCTGCCTCCACATCCAGACATTTTTGGTTATCAGCTTCTTAAAAAAAAAAAATAGATACTTATTAATATATAATATGCACTTGTACATGCATTAAACACTTACCATTTAGGCTTCTGCATTTCTTTTTAAGGCGAGATGCACTTATAGCTTTATCTATTATAACGGACTCTTACTTCGCGCCTTTAAATTTCGTCTCTTTTTATTATCACTTTATTTTCGGGGAGTACATAATACTCCCCACATTTCACCAAGAAAAACATTTTTTATAACTTTCTGTTCGTCGTTAAAAACTTCGAAATTAGCTTTACCGCTCAACACATGCGATTACGATTAAGCGGAAAAATGGGATTTTCAATATATCACTTTTTTACTTGACGCACATAATGGTCAAGTTAGCGGCGGTGACTTAGCGTCGATTTTTGTACTTCTTATCGGAAAAGGAATCGCTCACTTCTTAATGCATTTATTTATGTTTTTAAGCACAAAACCTAAAAAAATTTAAATGCAGAAGTGCAAAAAGTTAAATTATTTACTGTCTACATTCATTTCTTTTTGAATATTAATTTATAATATGATTAAAACAAGGGGTTGAAAATTAAGGCTTCCACCATTCTTTAAATATCTTAATTTAGAGATAATGGCCCCGAAAACCGCATTAAAGCCTATAGTTTCACCTAATCAATCTTGAAAAAATCGGTCAGCACGTTCTTAAGATATTTGTACAACAGTGCTGCAACCTCGTTGCCAGCCCCATACAAAATGACAGTAAAAAATTACCCTTACACTTGAACCCTAATATATTTTCTCAGGGATAATGGCTTTCAATGCACGGTATACAACCTTGAAGATATTATTTAGAAGCTTACCAATAATCTAAAAAATCGATCAGCTAGTTTTAGAAAAATAATAGATGTAAACACACCTCATGCTGTTCAATGTTATACAGTATTGAGAGGGAATAAATTAATTCAAAATATTAGTATATGGGAAAGAAATGCAGTAATAAATGACATAATTTGCACTTTACAATAAAGCATTATCTTTGGTAAAATGGACTACTGCGTAATAAGGCAACTGTGCATATATGTATTTATTCTCAGTATAATAACAAAAAGGTGGCAATATTTCAACAAATTTTCACCAATATTTTTTAATTTCTCCGATTATGTCCCCATATGAATGGTTTTTTAACATAAAGATCGCGAACTATCAATCATTTTGCTTTTTACATCAAAAAAATCGTCCAGCCAGTTTTTAAGAAATTCTTATATTTCTATTTTTCCTATTATGCCCTATGTTAGTTCCAAAAAACTAGCTAGCAATATTTACTTAACATTTTTATTCATCAATATAGCGGCAATTTGCAATTCTGTATTTAAATTTATTAGGTTTTGTGCTTAAAAACATAAATAATTGCTTTTAAAAGTGAGCGATTCCTTTTCCGAAAAGAAGTACCAAAAATCGACGCTAAGTCACCGCCGCTAACTTGACTCACATAAAACTTATTGGCTCTTCTTATCAATTCATACAATAACATTTATCATTGCAAATTCGTACAAATCAATCGATATTTCCCAAAATAATCGTATTTAAACCAACGGAAAACAAATTCTACGGAGTAAAAGATTCGGCTTTTTATTAGAAAAAACTAAAACTAAACTTTCAATGATTTTTTTTGTCTGAATTTTATGAAACGTTTATTTGAATGACTTTTTTTCGTCGTAAATGTAATATATATAATTAATTTTTTGTATTCAAGATTCAATTAAGCGCACAGGCGATTACGATTACCCGAAACACAAACGAACACACTTTCTTTGTATCGAATAGCAAAATAGTGTTATTCAATTGCAAAATTCAGTGTTTCCAAAACATCGATGACAACAGAAAAGACTGAACACAAAACATACAAATAAAAAATATTAAAATTGATTGTATCGAAAAGTAATTTAAAACATGACCTGATTAGTTTATATATAAGCAGGCAAATTTTTTAATTGTACAGATCAGCTCGCGCAGCATATTCAAGCGCAGCGTAAATAAGTCACGGAGTCAATATGCCTTTAAGGAGGACTTGCGGCCGCATTTGTTGGAGAGCGATTGCAACTGTTGCAACAGAGATCGACTCTGCTCGAATGTGGTGCACATTGCCAACAGCTACAGAAGAATAGCTGGTCGAGAATAAAAGCAGTCTCGACCCAGTACAGTCGAACACACCCAGATACAGCACGCAGCCCTCAACGATTCGTTCCAAGACATTAAAGCAAACGATGCAGCCAAAAGTACAGGCGAAAATAAGCATACATATGTATTTGTCTCATTTTTTTTCAACAATGTTATTATTGTTTTTATTTAAAATCTTTTGACAAGGAATCGGAAGATGACACAGAGGAGGGCGAGTTAAAGAAAAAGACCCCACAACGCAGCAAGTGCCCGAAGCTAAGCCAAAGCAAAATGGCATTAGTAAAATTCTTAAATGTGGAACAAGCAGCCCCAATACCAACTTCCAAACCTACATGTCTGAAATCCAGCTCTGTGCCAACGCCAAAGCTTGAACCGAACAAAATAGAATCCCTTAAAACTGACCGCAGTGCGTTAGCACTTTCGAAGCAAATATATTTGGAGGAACGCAAAAAACTGAGGCAACAAGCGGAGCCAAAGGAAGAAGGTGAAGGCTCAGTATCGCCACTGCTGCCGGGGAAATCGAGCTTTAACAATCACAGCGTGGATGGAACTCGACGGCCTTGTCCAATGTTCCGGCTTGGCACGTGCGCTGGAAAAATTAGCCAAAAAGCCAATTAAACCGGCAGCCAGCACATCACAAACGATGTATGATCTTTGTTCCTCCGATACCGCTACGGCATTTGGCACTTGCTGGAACCAGTCAGATGGCAATGCCGACAATACTGTGGTAACATCTACAGCTGGCTGCAAGCCACCTGTAACCGTCACCAAGACCGCAGCTGTGGCCCAATGTCCAAATATTAAGCTAACGAAAAATGAAATATTACTGTATGCGCCAACCGATCGGGCGCAGGCTGCAGCTCGAGCAACTTTATGCTCACCGAGCCCGACCCATCATTGGATAACGGAAAGCGCGCAAGTTTCTTAAATATCACATAGGCAGTATCAGCATTGATGGTTGCTACTCGATTTATTAACGTCCCACTGCGAAGCTGGCGGCTATGTTGTGTTTCGATGCCAATGAGTCGATGAATTATGAGTCTTCCTGACATATTTGATCGTGTTCAGCGTTACGGATGGGTCAAATCTGTGCTGGAGAAAGGCAACGAAGGCGATTGATTCGCCCATTTGTTGACTTATTGCTATGAGCAATTCGTTGTGAATACTTGTTTAATATATTTCATATATAATGTTAAACATCTTGAATTTTATTATTATATTTGACGAAAGTTTGTTACATTTAATTTTATTTAAAATTTCGCTATTCACAACAAAAACATTACTAACATTCCATTACGCATTCATCAAATTTTCGATAATCCCGCCTTAACACCCACTTTTGGTCCATAAAAATTAACATGCAGGTAGCAGATCGGACGACCATATAAGCTTTAATAAAATCAATTAAACGAAAATCGAGTTCTGGTCTTCTTGGTCTTGTACAATCACAGACAGAAGAAGATAATTACTTATTCTAAGACCGTTCAGAGCTTATATGAAATTGAGTACGAATTATATACTTAACTCAAGAATTTTTAGCTCGATTCGAGCTTAAGAAGTGTGGTCTGTCGTGTGTTTTAGTCCTATTTAGGAAATACATTTTTTTTTAATTTATTTTTATTACTGCTGAAGCAAACGAGCTCTGCTAGCGCGAGTTGAACTTTGTGCTGACAGAAGAGGGTTCAGGGTGAATAGCCGCTAGGGAAAGCGGGAGCTCTCTACTATTAATAAAAAAATATCTCATTTCATATAAGCTCTTGCACACCGAATTTATTTGCATATAAATTTAATACTGTTACCTCTGAAAATCTTGAACATCTATTTAAAAAAGAGGAACAAATAAACATTCACTTCTAAAAAAAAATATATATTTATCCTTATAAGCATTGTATGTACGTATATTTTTTCAAAGTTTTCGTGTGCGTTTGGTAAATTTTCGTTCCATTCCATTTAAATATGTTTGTATATTTGGTTATATATGCTATAGTTATTTTAGGGACATTGTCCCCAAAAGGTATGTCACATATAGTGTACCCGAAATAATCGTTATATTACAAATTAATTCCACTGTTCCTCTGTCCTCTGTCCTGTGTGGTGTTGCCACATCGATGGAATCTAATTTTATATTTTTCAATAATCAATAATTGGTTAAATATGATGTTGTTCATATTTTTATACCCTGAACCCATTAAAAATGGGTAAAAGGGGTATTATGTTTTTGTGCAAAATCCAAATGTATGTAACAGGCAGAAGGAAGCATCTCCGACCCCATAAAGTATATATATTCTTGATCAGCATTAATAGCCGAGTCGATCTAGCCATGTCCGTCTGTATGTCCGTCCGTCCGTCCGTATGTATGAACGCAAGGATCTCAGAACCTATAAGAGCTAGAGACTTGAAATTTTAGATGTAGGTGCTCCTAGTTCCTACGCAGATCGAGTTTGTTTCCGATAATCGATAACTTGCCCCGTTAAAAATGTATATCGAAATCCTGTTTTTTAAGCAATTTTGGTAAATAATAAGAGCTAGAGTCACCAAACTTGACATGTAGCATCTAGAAAAGTATATATATATCGATTATCTTTCATTTTATACCTATCGCCAACTCCCCGCTACTCTCTATCTATAAGCGCGCGCTGCATTTGGTGATGGAATAAGAGGGTTCAGGGTATCCCCTAGTCGGGAGCTCCCGACTAGTACCTCTTACTTGTTTAAATATATATTTAACCAGTAAAAATCAGAATAACTTAACTGGGGTCATAAATATTAAACGGACAATTAAAGAAAAATCATAGAAGTATGGGTCCCCAAAATTGACTATATGCATAATCTACAAAAATCAACAGAGGCCTGTAACTTTTTTTATAAAACCTAGATTAGCTTAATGCTAAGTCAATCTCTATTGAAAAAAAGTATATTTTTATACCTCCTTACCTCCTTATAACCTCCTTACCCAAAAAGTGCCGCCAAAATAAGCTCATCACATATATATACATTGTTTGTGGTGGAGCCGTCGGATAAGTAAAAAATCTTCTGGCTTCAAATCAAACAATGACTGGTTTCTATGTATATAGGTAGTAGTTTTTATTTCTCTTGCGGCTGCATATAATGAACCTTACATTCGAAGTGATTTGCATTTTCTTGTGTCAAAACGGTTGAAGTGGAGTGGAGATCGTGGGGAGAGGTTTGAGCGTACGTTGGATCCTATTTGAGAGTGAGTCTCTCTCAGTGAGTGAGTCTGCCTTGTTGTTGTTCGGATGAAATTACTCTCACAAAAGGAGTCGGAGCTCTTTACCAGTTTGACTGGAATGTCCTCCACCTCCCAAAATTTTGTGAGAATGACGTCTAATTGCTCTTCTTGAGAGACAGATATTCGAGTCGAGAATGACGAGATTGCGGTGGATGCGGTCTTTGAAACTGGGCCTGTTAAAATCCACCCGAAAACAGTTTCCTGGCCCAGCAACGTGCCACATATATTAGGATGGGAGCCGCCCGTTAGTATGGACGGTAGGATATCAGCGCCAATCAGCACATCTATCTGCGAACTCTTGTGGAAGTTAGGGTCCGCTAACTGGAGTTTTGGCAGGGTTGTCAATAAACTTTGGGGGATCGAACATGATGGTAGATTCCCTGCCAAATGTGGTAGGACGTAGGCTGATGCCTCGATTTGGATACGAGGCTTGGAAGGAGAGCCAATATTAAAATGGCTGGGCTGCAACAGCTTGATTTAATCCCGATACTTGTGCCTGTACGGATTTGTACGGCAGCTTTATCAGGTGGAAGAGTCGCTCGGAAATAAATGTTGCCTCTGATCCCGAGTCGATCAGTGCACGAGCTGTATAATTTACACCCAAATGGCGAACATATATAACAGCCGTACTTAGGAGAACACCGTGGGTGTTAATTGCAACATAATTGTGAACATTAGTTTGTTGGGATGGAGTGGACTGTATGGATTGATTGGAGGGAGCTGTTGCTTGTGGCATGGAGACTACTGTAGGGCTCTATTGTGGAGTGTCACTACGATGCAAGAGCGTATTGTGACGACCCTTGCACGTAAAACAATTGTGAGCACTTGTGCAATCCCTTAACTGATGACCCCTAGCGAAACAGTTCAAACATAGTTTTTGCTGTTTGATGTAAGTTGCCCGTTCGCTGACGGGCATTTGGAGAAATCGTGGGCACAGACGGATAGGGTGATTCTCCCTGGAGCACAATTTGCAGGCTTGCGGCTTGTAAGCGACCTTATTCTCAAATGAGTTAAGCCTTCTAGTGGTAGGAGGTTCTGTTCGAACAATTCTGGAGTGCGCTGGAGTATTTGCGCTTGGCTTAAGCTCTTCTATCGCTTCTAGAGTGCGATAGCGTTCTAAGAGAAAGGCATTCATCTCAAGCCAAGATGAAATGTCGTTTTTTCTGGAGATGGACTATTCCCATAAGGAGAGTGTTAATTTGGGTAATTTGGAGGAACATAGGAACACGA
>JAWNOU010000060.1:35000-222134 GCA_035045725.1 Drosophila ezoana
TCTGCCTGTTACATACATTTGGATTTTGCACAAAAAACATAATACCCCTTTTACCCATTTTTAATGGGTTCAGGGTATAAAAACCGGAACTCGGGCCAGCCAACAAAATATTTGAAGTATGGAAAGGTCGCCAAAACCATCACTAATTTTTTAAATAGCGAAAGTATCTTTGACTGTATCGAAGTTCCGATACTTGGAAAACTTCTTTTGAAGTATTCTGAATATGACAGTTCCAGGTCTAAAGCATTACAGCTTTTACTTAAATTTTCTTCGCAACGGACTAAATAAATTAACTCACTCTCGGAATTAGCATCTACAATTTCGGCATTTTCCTCTTCCATGTTCATTGCTGACATAAGTAATTGAGAGACTTGGGTCATTTCCGCTACAGAGGCAGGAACACGATAGTAATTTTTGTGAATGTCTTTATGGTGACCCATAAAGCTCGCCAAATAATCAATTTGAATGTCCTTTACGTTGGACAAAGAGGTATGTGTGGCCAATTGTTTTCGCAGGTTTGTGCCTCTAAGGGATTCAGGGCAACGTGCACCACATTCATTTGCAAATCTTTCTAAGATTGGACACGCACGAATATATTCTTTTCTTAGTGGCTGCGGGTTTGGCACACTAAAGATATATGTAGCTGGTTTATTTCTTGTGCGTTTGCCATATTCCAGTATATTGTCTATGCAATACCTATCCCACGGTGTAAAGAGAACTCGAACTGTACGGTTTTTTTTGCCACGAATGATCACCCTGGTGAAATTTTGGGAAATATTTTTCATTTTGGAAGACATGTCCTCTACAGTAGGTATTAAAACTTTAACAGATCTATGTTTTTTTGTTTGATCCTCAACTGCTCTTTCTGATATCGTCGCCATCCTTAATGCTCTGTGCTCCTAATATTCTTGCACATTTTTTAATCAAGCATGTTAGCGTTGTGGCTGCAGTGGGCTTCTTAAAACTCATATTTTCATAATCAAACTCAGCAACACAACGAATGCCAGAAATAACAGCGTCATAATATTTAGGGCAAATGACATTTTTTAGCTCCACAACGTCGGGGCATTCAGATTTTATTGCTATTAAAAGGCGGCTTAGATACCGCATATTTGCTCTAATCATATCGTGCTGAACTTCCGTGTGTTTCATAGCTTCTGAGTTTCCATATAATATAATAAGATGATCATATAATATTGTCCTAGTGATGGCATCGTCATTCAGGACAGGCATTATTTTATTCCGTAATATAAAATTTGCAGCACTATGCATATAGCCTGTAGTGCTTCGTCCAGACTTTAATATGTCCCGGTTGCCTTTTTTATGGATATTACTGCTACAATTTTTGATATGATTTCGAATTGTTTTCTTTGGAAAATAGGCTTTACATCCATTGCAGCACACAAAATCCAATGCTCCTCTTTCTGAGTTTTGCCTTAATTGCCGGGGAACTATAAAAGTTCCTTCATTGTAAGAAGCATCTGTATTATAAATGAAATCGCCCTTTTTCCGTAAGGTATCAAGCAATTTCACTCTTTGCTGGCTGCCTTTTGGTAAGCTGCTGATCTCTCTTACTTCTGGCTCCACTCTATGTTTTAGCTCAATGTGGCGTGCAAATTTTGTTTGTAAAGTTTTACAAAATATGCAAAAGTGCCATTGTGATATTGGAGTTTAAAAAAGTTGAGTCTTCTGAGCAATAAAAATAGATAAGTAAGTATGGTTAGAAATTTATTACATACATTTATTCAGATGTTGTGGAAATAATACTTAAAATATTTGCAATAAAAGAATGATTAGTTCTCTCCGGGCTACCGAATATTTTATTTTGAGAGCCTTAAGAGGATTCTGGTTTTATAAAATAATATATATGTATGTGTAGCGCATTAGCGCATTTATGTGTGGTAAATATATTCATTTAATCAAATTAGCATTAGCATATCTGCCTCAACTTCAAGACATGTTTGAATGTCAGCTTCTGTAAAAATAAAATAGATACTTATTAATATATGTATATTAGTATTTTTAAATATTTATACTTACCATTGGAGCCGCAGTTTGTGGGCATATCTGCCTCCACATCAAGACATTTTTGGTTATCAGCTTCTGTAAAAAAAATATATACTTTTAAATATATGTATATTAGTATTTTTAAATATTTATCCTTACCATTGGAGCCGCAGTTTGTGGTCATATCTGCCTCCACATCGAGACATTTTTGGTTATCAGCTTCTGTAAATAAAATAGATACTTATTAATATATGTATATTAGTATTTTTAAATATTTATAGTTACCATTGCCTCCACATCCAGACATTTTTGGTTATCAGCTTCTTAAAAAAAAAAAATAGATACTTATTAATATATAATATGCACTTGTATATGCATTAAACACTTACCATTTGGGCTTTTGCATTTCTTTTTAAGGCGAGATGTACTTATAGCTTTATCTATTATAACGGACTCATATTTCGCGCCTTTAAATTTCGCGAAACATTTGTCTCTGTTTATTATCACTTGATTTTCCGGGAGTACATAATACTCCCCACATCTCACCAAAAAAAACATTTTTAAAACTTTCCGTTCGTCGTTAAAAACTTCGAAATTAGCTTTACCGCTCAACACATGCGATTACGATTAAGCGGAAAAATGGGATTTTCAATATATCACTTTTTTACTTGACGCACATAATGGTCAAGTTAGCGGCGGTGACTTAGCGTCGATTTTTGTACTTCTTATCGGAAAAGGAATCGCTCACTTCTAAATGCATTTATTTATGTTTTTAAGCACAAAACCTAAAAAATTTAAATGCAGAAGTGCAAAAAGTTAAATTATTTACTGTCTACACTCATTTCTTTTTGAATTTTAATTTATAATATGATTAAACCAAGGGGTTGAAAATTAAGGCTTCCACCATTCTTAAAATATCTTAATTTAGAGATAATGGCCCCGAAAACTGCATATACACGATTAAAGCCTATAGTTTCACCTAACCAATCTTGAAAAAATCGGTCAGCACGTTCTTAAGATATTTGTACAACAGTGCTGCAACCTCGTTGCCAGCCCCATACAAAATGACAGTAAAAAATTACCCTTACACTTGAACCCTAATATATTTTCTCAGGGATAATGGCTCTCAATGCACGGTATACAAACTTGAAGATATATGTTTAAGGAAGCTTACGCAATAATTCTAAAAAAATCGATCAGCTAGTTTTTTTAGAAAAATAATAGAATGTAAACACACCTCATGCTGTTCAATGTTATACAGTATTGAGAGGGAATAAATTAATTCAAAATATTAGTATATGGGAAAGAAATGCAGTAATAAATGACATAATTTGCACTTTACAATAAAGCATTATCTTTGGTAAAATGGACTACTGCGTAATAAGGCAACAGTGCATATATGTATTTATTCTCAGTATAATAACAAAAAGGTGGCAATATTTCAACAAATTTTCACCTATATTTTTTAATTTCTCCGATTATGTCCCCATATGAATGGTTGTTTAACATAAAGATCGCGAATTATCAATCATTTTGCTTTTTACATCAAAAAAATCGTCCAGCCAGTTTTTAAGAAATTCTTATATTTCTATTTTTCCTATTATGCCCTATGTTAGTTCCAAAAAACTAGCTAGCAATATTTACTTAACATTTTTATTCATCAATATAGCGGCAATTTGCAATTCTGTATTTAAATTTATTAGGTTTTGTGCTTAAAAACATAAATAATTGCTTTTAAATGTGAGCGATTCCTTTTCCGAAAAGAAGTACCAAAAATCGTCGCTTAATCACCGCCGCTAACTTGACGCACATAAAACTTATTGGCTCTTCTTATCAATTCATACAATAACATTTATCATTGCAAATTCGTACAAATCAATCGATATTTCCCAAAATAATCGTATTTAAACCAACGAAAAACAAATTCTACGGAGTAAAAGATTCGGCTTTTTATTAGAAAAAACTTAAACTAAACTTTTAATGATTATTTTGTCTGATTTTCAATAAACGTTTATTCCAATGACTTTTTTTCCAGTTGCTTCTTTGAAAGCCGTTTTATTTTGATTTGCAGCTTCTGTAAAAAGACACAAGTTTATGTACATATAAAAAAATATATATAAAATTAATTAAATATTGGTCCTTACCTTTGGTTTTATCTGCCGTTGCAAAGGCCTTTTTTTCATCAGAAAATTCTGTAAAAAATATTCAATATAAAATTAAACTTGTATTATATAATTAAAAGTTTATTTGATGTTGGATTTAATTTAAATATATCGTTTACCTTGGATGCTGCAGTCGCTTGTCAGATCTATAACTTCATAAGAGCTATTTTCATAAGCGTCTATTTTGAAAGAAAGAAATTATGTAAATATAAATAATTAAATAAAATTCAAGGGGTATTAACAATACATTTATGTATGACAAATATTTTAATAAATTTAAAATATGTGTTTATGTATTTATTTAAATACATTTTTTTGGTTTTACCGTGAATTTCACTTTTCGTTGGAATTTGTCTCTATTCAGCGGAAATTCATAGCACATATTTAGCACATACATACATACATAAGCATAAGTAAAGCGATTTTCAAAAGTTACTAAATACCAATAAACATGCATAACAAATTTTACTTACGATTAAGGATTAAGCATTTTTCGAAGAGAGAAAATGCATGTGCAGCTGAATCTATAATCTCTGCTATGTAATCCACGCCATTGAAAATAGCTACACCATATTTACCATTTAATTTTACTCGCTCTTCTGAAAGTACATAGTACCCAGTACCACATTTCATTAAAAAAAACATTTTTGGTTTTTTAGTTCTTTCTTCGTAGCGAAACACTTTAAGATTAAATTACGCGCACAGGCTATTACGATTACCCGAAACACAAACGATCACACTTTTTTTGTATCGAATAGAAAAATAGTGTTATTCAATTGCAATAATCAGTGTTTCCAAAACATCGATGACAACAGAAAAGACTGAACACAAAACATGCGAATAAAAAATATTAAAATTGATTGTATCCAAAAGTAATTTAAAACATGACCTGATTAGTTCATATATAGTTTTTTCTGCGTTGTATGCAGAAAAAATTTTTATTTATTTTACTTGACGCACATAATGGTCAAGTTAGCGGCGGTGACTTAGCGTCGATTTTTGTACTTCTTATCGGAAATGGAATCACTCACATCTAAATGCATTTATTTATGTTTTTAAGCACAAAGCCTAAAAAAATTTAAATGCAGAAGTGCAAAAAGTTAAATTATTTACTGTCTACACTCATTTCTTTTTGAATTTTAATTTATAATATGATTAAACCAAGGGGTTGAAAATTAAGGCTTCCACCATTCTTTAAATATCTTAATTTAGAGATAATGGCCCCGAAAACTGCATATACACGATTAAAGCCTATAGTTTCACCTAACCAATCTTGAAAAAATCGGTCAGCACGTTCTTAAGATATTTGTACAACAGTGCTGCAACCTCGTTGCCAGCCCCATACAAAATGACAGTAAAAAATTACCCTTACACTTGAACCCTAATATATTTTCTCAGGGATAATGGCTCTCAATGCACGGTATACAAACTTGAAGATATATGTTTAAGGAAGCTTACGCAATAGTTCTAAAAAAATCGATCAGCTAGTTTTTTTAGAAAAATAATAGAATGTAAACACACCTCATGCTGTTCAATGTTATACAGTATTGAGAGGGAATAAATTAATTCAAAATATTAGTATATGGGAAAGAAATGCAGTAATAAATGACATAATTTGCACTTTACAATAAAGCATTATCTTTGGTAAAATGGACTACTGCGTAATAAGGCAACAGTGCATATATGTATTTATTCTCAGTATAATAAAAAAAGGTGGCAAATTTCAACAAATTTTCACCTATATTTTTTAATTTCTCCGATTATGTCCCCGTATGAATGGTTGTTTAACATAAAGATCGCGAATTATCAATCATTTTGCTTTTTACATCAAAAAAATCGTCCAGCCAGTTTTTAAGAAATTCTTATATTTCTATTTTTCCTATTATGCCCTATGTTAGTTCCAAAACACTACTAGCAATATTTACTTAAATTTTTATTCATCAATATAGCGGCAATTTGCAATTCTGTATTTAAATTTATTAGGTTTTGTGCTTAAAAACATAAATAATTGCTTTTAAATGTGAGCGATTCCTTTTCCGAAAAGAAGTACCAAAAATCGTCGCTAAGTCACCGCCGCTAACTTGACTCACATAAAACTTATTGGCTCTTCTTATCAATTCATACAATAACATTTATCATTGCAAATTCGTACAAATCAATCGATATTTCCCAAAATAATCGTATTTAAACCAACGAAAAACAAATTCTACGGAGTAAAAGATTCGGCTTTTTATTAGAAAAAACTAAAACTAAACTTTCAATGATTTTTTTTGTCTGAATTTTATGAAACGTTTATTTGAATGACTTTTTTTCGTCGTAAATGTAATATATATAATTAATTTTTTGTATTCAAGATTCAATTAAGCGCACAGGCGATTACGATTACCCGAAACACAAACGAACACACTTTCTTTGTATCGAATAGCAAAATAGTGTTATTCAATTGCAATAATCAGTGTTTCCAAAACATCGAGACAACAGAAAAGACTGAACACAAAACATACAAATAAAAAATATTAAAATTGATTGTATCGAAAAGTAATTTAAAACATGACCTGATTAGTTTATATATAGTTTTTTCTGCGTTGTATGCAGGCAAATTTTTTAATTGTACAGATCAGCTCGCGCAGCATATTCAAGCGCAGCGTAAGTAAGTTACGGAGTCAATATGCCTTTACTTGCGGGACTTGCGGCCGCATTTGTTGGAGAGCGATTGCAACTGTTGCAACAAAGATCGACTCTGCTCGAATGTGGTGCACATTGCTAACAGCTACAGAAGAATAGCTGGTCGAGAATAAAAGCAGTCCCGACCCAGTACAGTCGAACACACCCAGATGCAGCACGCAGCCCTCAACGATTCGTTCCAAGACATTAAAGCAAACGATGCAGCCAAAAGTACAGGCGAAAAAAAGCATATGTATTTGTCTCATTTTTTTTTTAAACATTGTTATTATTGTTTTTATTTAAAATCTTTTGACAAGGAATCGGAAGATGACACAGAGGAGGGCGAGTTAAAGAAAAAGACAGACCCCACAACGCAGCAAGTGCCCGAAGCTGAGCCAAAGCAAAAAGGCATTAGTAAAATTCTTAAATGTGGAACAAGCAGCCCCAATACCAACTCCCAAACCTACATGTCTGAAATCCAGCTCTGTGCCAACGTCAAAGCTTGAACTGAAAAAATAGAATTTAAAATGACGAGTGGTTAGATTTGAGATATATTTGGAGGAGCGCAAAAATGAGGCAACAGCGGAGCAAAGGAGAGGTGAGGAGTTGGGGGGGATGAGCTTACAAGCGTGGATGGAAGGCACGTGCGCTGGAAAAATTAGCCAAAAAGCCAATTAAACCGGCAGCCAGCACATCACAAACGATGTATGATCTTTGTTCCTCCGATACCGCTACGGCATTTGGCACTTGCTGGAACCAGTCAGATGGCAATGCCGACAATACTGTGGTAACATCTACAGCTGGCTGCAAGCCACCTGTAACCGTCAACAAGACCGCAGCTGTGGCCCAATGTCCAAATATTAAGCTAACGAAAAATGAAATATTACTGTATGCGCCAACCGATCGGGCGCAGGCTGCAGCTCGAGCAACTTTATGCTCACCGAGCCCGACCCATCATTGGATAACGGAAAGCGCGCAAGTTTCTTAAATATCACATAGGCAGTATCAGCATTGATGGTTGCTACTCGATTTATTAACGTCCCACTGCGAAGCTGGCGGCTATGTTGTGTTTCGATGCCAATGAGTCGATGAATTATGAGTCTTCCTGACATATTTGATCGTGTTCAGCGTTACGGATGGGTCAAATCTGTGCTGGAGAAAGGCAACGAAGGCGATTGATTCGCCCATTTGTTGACTTATTGCTATGAGCAATTCGTTGTGAATACTTGTTTAATATATTTCATATATAATGTTAAACATCTTGAATTTTATTATTATATTTGACGAAAGTTTGTTACATTTAATTTTATTTAAAATTTCGCTATTCACAACAAAAACATTACTAACATTCCATTACGCATTCATCAAATTTTCGATAATCCCGCCTTAACACCCACTTTTGGTCCATAAAAATTAACATGCAGGTAGCAGATCGGACGACCATATAAGCTTTAATAAAATCAATTAAACGAAAATTGAGTTCTGGTCTTCTTGGTCTTGTACAATCACAGACACAGGAAGATAAGTACTTATTCTAAGACCGTTCAGAGCTTATATGAAATTGAGTATGAATTATACTTAACTCAAGAATTTTTAGCTCGATTCGAGCTTAAGAAGTGTGGTCTGTCGTGTGTTCTAGTCCTATTTAGGAAATACATTTTTTTTTAATTTATTTTTATTACTGCTGAAGCAAACGAGCTCTGCTAGCGCGAGTTGAACTTTGTGCTGACAGAAGAGGGTTCAGGGTGAATAGCCGCTAGGGAAAGCGGGAGCTCTCTACTATTAATAAAAAAATATCTCATTTCATATAAGCTCTTGCACACCGAATTTATTTGCATATAATTTTAATACTTTTAGACTTACCTTTTAAAAAAGAGGAACAAATAAACATTCACTTCTAAAAAAAAAATATATATTTATCCTTATAAGCATTGTATGTACGTATATTTTTTCAAAGTTTTCGTGTGCGTTTGGTAAACTTTCGTTCCATTCCATTTAAATATGTTTGTATATTTGGTTATATATGCTATAGTTATTTTAGGGACATTGTCCCCAAAAGGTTTGTCACATATAGTGTACCCGAAATAATCATTATATTATCTAAATTAATTCCACTGTTCCTCTGTCCTCATAAAAGCTGTTGTTCATATATATGTGTGGTGTTGCCACATCGATGGAATCTAATTTTATATTTTTCATAAAATAATCAATAATTGGTTAATTATGTTGTTGTTCATATTTTTTAAATATATATTTAACCAGTAAAAATCAGATTAACTTAACTGAGGTCATAAATATTTAACGGACAATTAAAGAAAAATCATAGAAGTATGGGTCCCCAAAATTGACTATATGCATAATCTACAAAAATCAACAGAGGCCTGTAACTTTTTTTATAAAACCTAGATTAGCTTAATGCTAAGTCAATCTCTATTGAAAAAAGTATATTTTTATACCATATATAGTTCATAACCAAAAGTACATAGCTTTGCTTTGAAAACGAAAATGTCCTCAAAATTAACATTGCACCGTCGATTTTTTCGGGGACAGTCCCCGATAGTGGCAAATATCCCTGAAATAACCTCCTTACCCAAAAAGTGCCGCCAAAATAAGCTCATCACATATATATACATATACATATACATATACATATACATATACATATACATATACATATACATATACATATACATATACATATACATATACATATACATATACATATACATATACATATACATATACATATACATATACATATACATATACATATACATATACATATACATATACATATACATATACATATACATATACATATACATATACATATACATATACATATACATATACATATACATATACATATACATATACATATACATATACATATACATATACATATACATATACATATACATATACATATACATATACATATACATATACATATACATATACATATACATATACATATACATATACATATACATATACATATACATATACATATACATATACATATACATATACATATACATATACATATACATATACATATACATATACATATACATATACTGTAAAGATGCTACTAGCCGGGGTATAACTCTCAGTCTTACCAGGTCTAGCGAGTTACAAGATATAATTTCGTTGGGAGTGAGGGCTTAAGGGGGAAGGGGGTGAGTATCCTGGCCAGACCAAGCCTAGCTCTATTCCTGCACGCCTACACTATCGGGCCGTGGCCTCGTACCACTACTCTATCGGGCCGTAGCCTCGTGCCAGCTCCACTACCCAAACACTCTAACGGGCCGGGGCCACGTACCACTACTCTATCGGGCCGTAGCCTCGTACCACTACTCTATCGGGCCGTAGCCTCGCGCCAACTCCACTACCCAAATGCTCTATCGGGCCGTGGCCACGTACCACTACTCTATCGGGCCGTAGCCTCGTGCCAGCTCCACTACCCAAACACTCTAACGGGCCGTGGTCACGTACCACTACTCTATCGGGCCGTAGCCTCGCGCCAACTCCACTACCCAAACGCTCTATCGGGCCGTGGCCACGTACCACTACTCTATCGAAACACCAACCGGTAATGCCCACCCGAGGCCACAATCTCGTACCACATGCTCCTGATCGAGGTTAGATCGAACAACGGACAATGCATCATTCATTTGATGTCCTTGCCATTAATCCGGTTGCACAAACACACAACACTACCCATAAATAAACTTACTCTTTACATTAAAAATCCATTGCACGTCAGTCTCTATGAGAGGGGAGACAGTCAAACGACTACGCATGGTAACCAGTTATAATACTCTGTCATACCTGGCCCTGCAGCAGCAGGGTATTCGATGTGTTTTTCATTCTGCCTTTTGTCTCAAGCAGATATGTTTCACCTAGCGTTGCCCTGCACTCTTGCCATTTCGCGTCACCTCCTCTCCTTTACAGCACATTATCAGAACAGCCGACTTATGGCATGCCAAATACTAGTAATGCTGTCGTCGCTTTCAGTCTAAAGATGTTATGCCCAATTAATCACAATCAACTAAAAGAAGAAATGAGACAAACAAAAATACACTTGCTATATCATACCGGGATAAAACCCTTACTATATCATATCAAAGTATTGTGATTATATTAAGCTTCAAATTTTGTTAACTGGAATTTGTAAACATCTATCCTAAATAAATCTGGACAAAGCTTGGCTGCCTACATATGGATGTGGAGTGTGTATGTTTGGAATGTGTTGCTGCACCATGGCCAAGTGGGAACCAATTCCTCCTGTGTGTTCACTCATATTCCTTTCACCCGCTCGCTTCCATCTGAATGTACGGTATCTGTAAATGCTCTGTCAATATAAAGGACGCATACCCGGTACCGCTGGATCTGAAGCAAGGGTATTGTCAGATACCCATGGAAGAGGGTTGTAGGCAGTGTCATCGTCATAGGTGTGACCAAGGACCAGCATGTGGCCAATCTGGAAGACGCGTTCAGACGACTGAGGGAAGCGAACCTGAGACTAAACAGAGAAAAATGCCGATTATTCCGGAAGGATCCGGAGTATTTGGGGCATGTGGTGATCGGATACAACGACTGACGGCCTCATTGAATTCTAAGTAGTTGCGAAGGCAGGTAGCATTGGGGCAACTCAAGGAGCGGCTCACGACCTCTACGATCCTCGCCTGCCCGGATTTCAGCAAGAAGTTCATGCTGCAAACGGACGCGAGCGATCACGGCCTTGCCGCCGTCCTTACGCAACCATCGACGATAGTTTGGTCGATCCGCAAGTTGAGGTGCTATTTGGAGGGTTATAAGTTCGACGTCATTACCGAGCCCATTGCGCTCAAATGGCTCAACTCAATAGAGAGTCCATCTGGAAAGATCGCTCGATAGGCCTTCCAGTTACAGCAATTCCAGTTTGACGTGCCGGAGAGGGAAGTTGAACGCGGTAGCTGACGCACTATCCCGACAGCCATTGGAGGCATGCCTGACGGCATGTTGAAGAACAGCATCCCTGCGGATGGACCGCATGCATGTTGGAAAAACTCGCTAAAGAGCCAGAGAAGTACCTGGACTACGCTGTCGAGAAGTGCCCAATCTACCGCCACCTAGGACACAGAGCCGACGACGAGGTCGATGTACCGTGGAAATTGTGTGTCGCCGCAATCAGAGGCAGAGAGTCCTGCAGGAGTGTCACAAGGCAGACAAGGAGGAAGACAATATCCCGACTAGCGCAGAGGTACTATTGGCTAGGAAAACTCCGGGACGCCGCACGACATGTGAGATGCTGCGAGGTGTGCCAAAAGATTAAAGTAGAAAAGATGAGGCAGCACGAATGCTAACACGTCAGGTAACGGAACCATGGTCGATCTTATGCGCCGACTTCGTGGCCCCCCTACCACTCTCGAAGCGCTATGCTGCTGGTATTCCACGATGCGTTCAGCAAGTCGGTGGAACTGGTCCCCTTGAGAAGGGCGACGGCGGAACACTTACAGAAGGCATTTCGGGAGCGGAAACTCTGTCGCATCGGAGTGCAGCTCACAAGCCCGACATTCAAGGCTTTCCTGACGTCTATCGGCGTGGAGGTGCAATATACAGCGCTGGAAAACCCTACCGAGCGGACGAGCCGGACGGTCTGGACGATGATCGCCCAGTTCATCGAAGAGCATTAGAGCTCGAGGGACGAGATGCTACCCGAAATAGCTTTGGCGGTGAACACTAACGTGGCCGACTCGACCGGTTTTTTGACCGCTTTTTTGGTGCAAGGCCGCGAACCTCGTTTCCCCGCCGCCTTATACAACGAGGTTACGCCCGGGTCCGCCAATGTTCAGCAAACGCCAGGGGAATGGGCCGGGCATCTGAAAAAGGTGCTTAACATCGTAGCAAGTGTGGCTACGCCAGTAACAGCTGTCAAAGGCTGCCGACGGATTCGCAGCAAAGTTAGCGCCGAAACTTGTCGGCCCCTACCGGGTCGAAAAATTCGTGTCGTCCAATATTTGCGTTAGGTGCGCGAATAAGGGAGGCTCGTCGCCACCACCACCCCCAGAAGCCGATAACTCAGAGTGGCGCGACTCCCAACCACCAGTCGTACCCAGGACATGCGACGCGGAGTGGTGCGACTCCCACCTCCGTTGATAGATAAATAGATTTAAGGAAATATTATGAAGCGATCTCTATTTTTAGATTGATCATGAAGTAATCTCTATTATTAGATTTAAGAATAAATAACTTGCAACGCTGACTCCTAACAATGTTAACAGAAGGAGACAGTTTTCGGCGCACGGCGAAAAGGCGAAAAGGGCATGAAAACTCTGGTAAGATGGCGAGGCTGATCAGCAGACTGACTTTTGATTTAGCGAGCGTAAGTACCAGACGGGTGAGTGCGACGGCAGAGAACGAGCTTAGGGGGACCCCGAGGTAGCTGTGAGGTTAAAAGAATAGAGAAAAAGTAACGGTGCAGCAGGGTCAGGAAGGTGAAAAGAAAATAAAGTAAAACGATCGTATATAAAGTGCTTCGGTGTTACGCATTATTTTATACTGCAAGTCGGCGGCATAAGCCGAGCTGAGAGTGTGTGTTTGCAGGCCCTTTTTATTCTGCGGCGGAGCGATCCCAGCAGCACCCATCACGCTAGTCCACCATAACCTAATTGCAGCGGAGTGAGTCCAGCGTTCCCTTTCCCCTTTTCCAAAAATATGAATTTATCTGTGGCGAAGCAATCACTACAGCTCTCCAGCGCACCTTTCAGCTGTACTTTTCGGCAGACTACAAATTTCTTGTAGAGTGAGCTTGATCGGACTTATAGTTATATTACCCCGGCCAAGATACAACTTTACAAGTTTTTTAAGTAATTAAATGCGTCATTGCATTCTTTTGTCTATCCGAATTGGACATCCTTGATGAACAATCTTGTCAAATGACGTGAATATTGTGCGATTGTGAATAAATCGTTATAATTACAGAACGCGACGAATCGTCGTGCACTATCTGCATAGCTTTTAATAACATCGTACTCTTTGTCATGTGGAAGTTTGCCATGGTCTGTGCACTTATTCCCAAGGAATGTTACCTCGGGCATGAAAAAAAGTATTTTTCCGGGTTTAATTTTAAATTATGTTTTCGACAAAGGTCAAATATGCTGGTTAAGTTTATGAACATGTTCTGCGCTGAGCAGCCGATAACAACTAGGTCATCCATATGCTTGGGATGGCTCAAGGCCCGAAAATGCAAGTGTCATCATTCGCATAAATGAATTTGGTACTACCTTAAGATCTTATGGTAACCGCGTGAAGCGATAGTAGACCGTGCTCGTTTAAAAGTATGTTGTTATCCAGAGATAAGATCGAGACATGAAAAATATTTTGCTCGTCCTAATTGGTCTAGGATTTTTCTTATTCTTGGCAGTGGGTATTTGTCTGCTAAAAGTATTTTGCTTATTTAGCGATAATCAACTACTAAACGCAATTTTTTCTTCTCGGAATTTGGGAGAGATTTCTTGTTTACTAAGAGAAGTGTGCTGTTATATTATAAGATAGATGGTTCTAATATACCATCTTTTATTAGTTTTTCAACCTGACTGTTAATTTCTGTCTTTTCTGTTTATGCATTTCTGTAGCTTTTAATATATAATATATATGTTTTGTCCGCTTATCTTAATTTTTGTTTATTGAAATTATTACTTGAAATTGCTTCTGTTTCTTAACCAAATATATCAGTATATTTGGTACATAAATCAGTAAGCTTGTTTTGAATTTTTATATGTTTACTGGTTGTTTTTAAAATACGGACTGTTGCGCTATTACTTGTTACGATACTGTTTGCTATTTTTATCCGAATCTTCATTTGTCAGTAGCGTAATTTTTCTCATTAGCTCTGATCCAGCTGGTAATAATATTATTTTCAATATCACGATGAATTCATCAAGTTGATAATCTATCATACAATTTAAATTTCTAATGAAGTCTAGTCCATGAATACGTTGAGAGTAATTCTTGTAAAACAATACAGTATTAGATTGTCCATTAATGCTATCGAATTTGCCAGCATGCCTGATAAGTTTTACCTTAACGATAGCATATTTATTGGTCATTACCATTACTGCTTGGTCTGTACTGCATTAATTGGCCAATTTGTGCGTTAAACAATCGTAGGAATCTAAAATGATTTTAACGTGTTTTAATTTGGTTTCGTTTGAAATCTGTGCACTTTTATAAAGGCACTTGAAAGATTTATCAAACTGAGCACGTTGTTCTCTAAGAATGGTAATGATTTTTATTCATTCCATTGTCATTTTTAATTTATCTGTGCAAAAAATGGGCTGTTCTAATTGATGGATTGTTTTTAAATACTACAAAGCCTAATGTTTTGCCTAATATTGGGTGTTCTTTACTTACTGATCTCACTTGTATACCAGCAATAGTACTTAATATAATTCCTTTTTGAGTTTTTGAGCAATGTATCCGAGGTGACTGATCAAGTATCTATATATAAGCACATAAGTTCGTATATACTTATTGGAGGTATAGTTACTCATTGCTGAACTCTTTCCATAAAATTTGGGTCTCGTAAATAAACTTCTGCTATCGCTTTGCGCCATTGGGATTATTTAAGAGAGATCAAAAATAAATTATCTTTTTTTTTTTATATATATTATCTAAGTCGTTTGCACGACAAATATATTTTTTCTTTATGCATCTATTGTGCACCGTGTGCACCTCGATTTTATCAATTAGATTGGCTGTGGAATCCACCGTCTTTGTCCCTATTATTCCCAGGGTAGAACAAGGGAGATGATTATGGAGTGTAAATAATACCTCTGTTTTATAGGTTTGAAATATAAAAATTTGAATATTCAATAATCAATAAAAAGCTCAAAACTTTATCTTTCTTCTTCCCTTTTTTTTGATATTATGAATGAATGAATAAATTCAACAGGGGAACACTTCTTAGTTTGCATTTGCAAATGTCAAGTTTACAATATTTTACTTAAATAAAGTGTAGACTACAAAGTGTTTGTTAGTTTTTAGCTGAGACATTGTTAGTTAAGCGGGGCTAACGTTTGTTAGCCCGCTTCTTTTCGAAGTCGCTGTTGTTGGGCCTTGTCCTCGACCCTTGCCTTCAACACTGCGATGACCAAATGCCTCCTGTTTATTAGTTTCGCTTTCTCGCCACTTCGTTGTTTCCTCGGTGACAGTTTGGCGTCGACGGTGATGGCGCGCTGACGTACCTCGCAACAGTCCTTCTTTTGTACTCCTCTATTGTTATTGGCCTGGGCCCGTCTTGCGGCCTAGCCACCAGAGCTTCCTTAATTGTTGCTACAGCCGGTTATGTTTTTGGTGTTCCCTCTGCGAACGTCGGTGTTTCTGTTTCCTTATCGGCCATGTGACGTTGTTGCTGTTTTTGTTGTGTCTAATCAACGCTCAAGAGGTGTGTCGTGAGACAGCGAGATCATGTATCCGTCGCTTCAAATGCAAAGCTCGTCTGCTAACACAAATTATGGGAAATTTCCTGGCAGTTGACTCCAAGCGCTCCGCCCATTTTCTATTTGTGGCGTCAATTTTTGTGTCCCAATTAGCACGACTTTTTGAATGCGTGGAAAGCCTACGTATACATTTACATTTTTAATGGCTTTTCAGAGGTTCGTCGGCCGTCGGGGATTCCTACAGATTGTAGGAGCAAGTCGCCAGTTCCTGGAGTTGCGAGCTCGAATCGAGGAAGAGGCGGACGCCATTCGCGAATTCGCATCAAGAAGCGGATGCGAGTTAATGTAGGCTTAAGTTGCTCAGTTGACAAATTATACCAATGCGATACGCACTAAACCACACGTCAATCTTTTAAAGCCACCATAAGTTTTAATTTGTTTAATTATATAAAATTATACAATTTTTCAATTCTTTTATGCTTATCAGCCATGTAAGCGGCTGATGGTCTGTCACTATTGTAAATTTTTTACCGTAGAGGTAGAGAATGATGAGAAAATTAGTTCGCATGTAGTTGTAATAGTTGTGTAATTATTATAATTAAAAGACTTTAATTATTTAAGTTGAATTATATTGCGAAGTTTTCTGTATGTATTACAATAACACGCTTGTTCTTTTAAAAGAAATTAAGATTTAAAATAATATTCTTTCTGACTTAGTAATAGGAAGTCATCGAAATATCTTGGTTGTTACATTAAAATAATTCCACCCTTATTGACTATTGCGACCACCACGAGTTCTTCTAACATTTGGTTCATTAACCAACACTGGTTCGGGTGTCTCTTGATCGCTTCCCGACTCTGCTTCTGAATTAGAACTACCAGCGGCTCGATATTCATCTGATGATACATTACTATTGTCCAACACTGGTAGCCCTGGTTCATCCACATCCCACATAATTGGTTTACGTGATTTTTATTTATTTATTAATGGTGGACAAAACGAGAGTCCTCCTAATTATTCAATACTTTATACATACATTAGGAAAATTAAATCCTAAAAGCCTAGTTAGAGTACACAATTTTAAAATAGCATCACCGACCCATGAAGGTGTTTTATTTGCCACTCCGGCCAGCTATGCTTTATATAAAGAATGTTAAGTAGATAGTATAAAGAGATAGTAATGGGAAGTTACCGACCCGGTGGGGGAAAATGTATAGCCTGACCGGCAAGCTATGCCCCTGCTCATAGTTGAGAATGGTCAGTAAGTTCCCGAATATATCCTGAAAGCAACGATTTAATAAGGGGTATAGAAAGTTTGGTAGAAAAAACGTGATGCAAACTATTGTAATTTTTGCATTACACGCGAAAGGAAATAAAAAGAACTAATCGGCTTACATTACTAGCTTTATTTTTGTTCACATTTACTTACTACGCTCTACTCTACACGATTTCACTAAGCTAAGGCCCTACCGCACTGTTCGCGCTCCGCTACACACTGTAAGTCTCCATTTTTATTTCTCCAGACATTCGATCGCAAAGCGCCGGGTCGCTCGCTAGCGAACCATGCGCTTGCCTCGGCCGCTCGCTAGCGAACCATGCGCTTGCCTCGGCCGCTCAACTTCGCCGGGAGCTTTCGCAACTTCGTCTCGGACCTTTTGCTATTCGCCGCCGAATTGAAGATGCGCTCTCGAAGACGGTGTTGAGCAACCGATCAGTTGGTCGGTTGCTGCGGCGGCCGGCAGTTAAATTCAATCTTCAATTATGGGGGGCTCCAATGAATTATAAACTTAACGGAATCTCAAGTGGCCCCGGTATCGATGGTAGCAGGCATCGTTTGCCTGCCAATCTCCACCGTAGCGACGATTTGGTCACCGTCCACCTTTAGTGGGTGTCCTATTATCGAGGTATCCTATTGTGTCGGCGCCGGCCCGATCCTGGCCTGGGCGGCGCCGTTGCCCGTTTCCCGCCTCCGTGCAGCGACACCAATCCTGGCAACTTTTGCCCCGGTTCTCACATACCCAACAGAACAAGACGGGTGCGTTGGGACATTCCCAAAGTGCAAAGTGCTTCTCCCGTGCGCACCTAAGACATGCTCGCCGCGGATCATATCTGATGGGCAAGATGACAAGTGTCGCTCCAGATCCGATGGATGAAGACCGGAATGGGTTAAGGTGCCCCTGGGGGCTGTACCGTCCTTGCCCACTCTGCGCTACTCGGACTCGTGTCCACCTGAGTCCCTGACCTGCTTCCCGAATATTCCGCTCTCTGTCTCATAACCGTCTCGTATTCCACAGCCAGCTGGGTCAGCTTACGTAAAGCGTGTATTCGGAGGCGGCATTTTCATATATCCAGTGCAACTCTTGCGCCGGGTCATATCTGGCATGATGCATGAAAGCCTTCAGCTCTATGAGATATTCTTTGAACTTCTCCCCCAGGAGCTGCCTCCAGCCTCTCGAAATAGCGCGGTGACAAAAAGAACTCCAAGAAGCCCCTCCTAAATACTGACCATATCACATCCCTTAGTTTATTACTCCAGAACCAACGAGCGGCTCTGTCCCAGAACACCTCAATCATCGCCCGAGGCAATCGATCAAAGGCAATCGATCGTTACTCTAGGTCTTTTAGAAACCGAAGGGGGTCGGAGCGGCCATCAAACCTCATACCCCACTTCCGGACTTGTTCCGGAACGTTTGCGTGACGTCTGACCTCCGACTAAGAATATGGCCGGGGAGTATAAGGGCCACTATTCGTTTCATAAGGGATAATCCCTAGCTCTGTGCCAATCGCTGTTGTTCGGCTGGCTCCGTTTCTCCTAACCTCATGAGCTTTCCCTACACCCGTGACGGCTAAGCTAAGGGTCGGAATCTGCGGACGCTCGTACAGTTGCGAGTTCCTCAGGTCTGGCTTCGATTTCCGACGCGGCCGTCCGACAACGTCGGTGAGGCACCCGAATATGGCGGCTTCAACGTTTTGGCAAACTGAGATTCTAACTCGGCAAGCCGAACCCAAATTTCTGATGTATGGCCGCCATCCTGCACGAAAGTGGATAGCCGCTTACACAACTCCTCCACGCGTGCTTCCTTGTCGAGCCCGAACTCATTTTAATTTACTTATATATTCCTTTGTTTTTGTGTTTTTCCGTCTATTTCACAAAACTTGAAACAAAAAAAAAAATAAAAAAAAACCCTCGTAATGTTTATTTTTAACTTTGATTATCCCTCACTTTGGTCTTGGTCTCTGTCTTCACCTTCCGTCCGTCCGCATGTATGAACCCAAGAATATCTGAACCTATAAGAGCTAGAGACATGAAATTCTAGCTGTTGGCCCTTCTAGTCCATAAGGGAAGAAGGATACGAAAGCCTAATCGGTTGCATAAATAAGTTGGTTCAGCAATGAATAATTTCCTTTTCGAAAACAACGGCGCGGCTTATTGGCTGATGGGCTCGAAATGAAAGGATTACAAATAAATATTGCAACCTCTTAAGTAGGATGATATACATCCTCAGGAAGAGATAAAGGTGGGGACCAAGACACATTAGCAATAAGGTAGTCGTTAACAAATACAAGGTCAAGTGTTCTGTTGAAATGATTAGAAATTGAATTGATTTAAAAGAACGAGATATCCAGCAAGCAGTAAAGTCATACAAGTACCTACTTTTCGACCGATCGTTCCTACGGCAGCTATATGATACAGTGGGCCGGTCCAGCTGGTTCAGACACATATACTACGTGCAACAGATAGAGGCACTTTCCGCAAAGTTTCATAAAGATAGACTAGTTCGCATAGAAACAGGCGGACGGACAGCCGGACAGACGGACATGGCTATATCGACTCGGCTGTTTATACTGATCAAGAAAATATATACTTAATGGGGTCGGAGATGTCTCATTCTATGCGTTACACGTTGCACGACAAAATTATAATACCCTCCGCAAGGGTATAAAAAGTCCAATTGCATGCAACGTTGATAAAGCAAGGAATTGTTACCTTTGCGAAAGCAATGGCGAAGCTTATAAGTAGCTAAACGAGAGGATTGCAATTGAACATTGCAACCTCTGCAGTAGGATGATATACATCATCAGGAAGGGATAACGGAGGGAACCTGGACACATTAGCAATAAGTAAGTCATTAAAAAACACCAGATCAATATCATATGTAGAGGAGGAACATAAGAGCATGTAATGTAGATATTCCGTGTAGGAATTGACACCTTAACCAACCTCTGTGTCAGTAGACGAACTAAAACGGAAAAGTTCAGATTGGAGAGTGGCATTAACGGCAAACATATAAGCCTAGAATACTAAACATTTATAAAATTGGTAGCCAACTGCTTGACCTTTTTAATTACTCTCCGGTTGGAAACTTGACCCCTACATTACGGCTTTAAGAAAGCAAAATGACTTGCATTGTGCTTGAACTGTCTAAAGAAAGGTCATCAATTGCGATCATGCAGCTCTGGATGCTGTAGGACATGCGGTGGGAAGCTTCATTCCGAGCTGCACTTAAATAACTCTGGCCAGCTGACTGGCCCTGCTGATTTATCATCAATTCCGCGGTCCTCCCAGTATATCAACAGAGATGTTTTCCTCTTGGCTACTGCTGAGATGTTAGTCAAAAATCGCTTCGGCACTTGATACATTGTCGTGCCCTTTTGGATTCCGGTTCTCAGCTTCATCATATAACGTCGCGCCATGCTCACTAGAAGCACAAGTCCTCAGGCATTGTCTCTGGTCTTAGAGACTCTCGTTTCGACCCAGAAGGAACTACGGTCACCATTACTGAGTACTCAACATGCAGACAGATCTGTCTTTCTTTAAACTACAAAACGTGGCCAAATAAAGAAGCTTTAGCCCGTTAATTACGAAGTTTTGGAAAGTTCAGGGAAGTCATACCAACAAGCCTTACGTCGGTTCTTGACCCAGGAAAGGAAACTACAAAATCGTCCAGACCTAAAGACTTAATATTCACATTTTCTAAAGGAATACTTGGATCTGGGTCATATTTCGTCTTTCGCTCCAGATTCCATAGGACTTTGCCAATATTTAATCCCTCGCCACTGTGTCTTTGAAAGAAGACAGTTCAACGACAAATTTGCGAGTTATTTTCGACAGCTCAGCTGCTACCACGTTAGGATATTAATTCAATGAACTATTGATAGCTGGTCCTGTTATTCAGAGCCCGTTGCCCGGTCACCCTTTCAGTAGATATTGGAAAAGAGTATCGCAGCACCAAATGATTTTCTGCAATGCATTCTGTGACGAGGCCGTTTTGACGCTGCTGCTGCGCCAGCTGCAACAGCAAATGCAACACCTCAACCCGCCCACTACCGACGATTTCGAATGCCTAAAAACCAGCCCAGCGCCTCGTGCGCCACGGATGTGTGCGTCCTGAAGCTCTCCGCAGGCTTCGGGTCCATTGGCCGCATGGATGAGCTCAAGCACACACTGCAGGTATCCTTATTGGCTGCACTGCAGCATAGCGAAGCTCATTTTTGCATTATTTTGCTATATTTAAACAAATTAATAACAAATTAATTGTCGCTTTGCAGCAAACGGCTCGTACCAATTCGGGCTCGCTTGCCTTAGTAAAACTCTTGTAATAAAATAATAAGCACAGACCAATTCTGTTCGGCCTGCTTCTCGTAATTTACAACAAATATGCAAATTGATACGAAAGCAAAAAATCTGCATATTTATTTCTATAATGATGTTGCTCGATAACGCAACACTAATGTTATCATAATTGTTTGGGCTACGCCAACCAATAAGAGCAATCGCGCCGGCCTTAGAACGGATATTATAAGGGAACGCATTTAAGGAGCGATTAACGAAAATTAACCTGCGCTTAGATCAGCGGCATTTGAGTATCACGGTTGAGTTGAGTTGAATTGAATTTAGTGGTTCTCTTAAGCGCTCGAGCTTTTAGTCCTGTTACTTTAAGTTATCTTACTTACTTGTATTTTGTAATTTTATTGAGCTTTGAATTTGCTCTCTTAGTAACAGCGGAATTTGCCACACATTTTGAAGTCTGTGAGCGTCAGCCCAAGTCAACGGACGAATACTCTGTGTAGGTAAAATTAATATTTATAGTATTTATTATTTATTTATTTATAAATAGTCTCAACATTGCCAACAACCGTGCAGGCCGCATCATGTCTACGGACAGTTTGGGGCTCCGCACCTGGCGCAGCCAATATCCAATAATAATTATTAATATTTCAATATTAATATTATTTTTATTTTTAATTTTATGATTATTGTTATTATTTTTATCAATATTTTATTATATATTATATTAAACAATAAAATAATAATTATAATAATTCTTATAATTGCAGCCACCAATACCTTCGACAGAGGGTACCGATCCTTTTGAAATGATATGTGATGATGCCCAAATTGCTGAGTGGAATAACCAAGGGTTACCTAGTGATCGTATGTCTGCGGAGAATGCTGCCATTTTGGTTCAATCCCAACGCTATCCGCTAATGATTGATCCTCAGCTGTAAGTTTGAAATTATCCAAAAAAAATATTAAACTAATCAATGCTTTATAGACAGGGCATAAAATGGGTGAAAGCAAAATATGGTCCAGGTCTTGTGGTGTTGCGTCTTACACAACGGGGATATCTTGACTTAGTAGAACGGGCTGTTAGCAACGGAAACGTACTGTTAATAGAGAACATTGGAGAGAACGTTGACGCTGTACTTAATCCATTACTTGGTCGCATGCTGATCAAAAAAGGAACTATTCTGAAGATCGGCGACCGTGAGATTGACTTCAATCCCAACTTTCGTTTGATTTTGCATACGAAACTAGCTAACCCGCACTATAAGCCTGAAATGCAAGCACAAACTACACTTATTAATTTTACTGTAACACGTGACGGCTTAGAGGATCAGTTATTGGCTGAGGTGGTCAAGGTTGAAAGACCTGACTTAGAATCTATGCGTACACGTCTTACGCAGCAGCAAAACCATTTTAAAATCACATTAAAGCTTTTGGAAGATGATCTGTTGGCCCGATTGTCTTCTGCTGGGGATAATGTTCTTGAAGATATAACCTTGGTAATGAACCTTGAAAAAACAAAAAAAACAGCCGACGAAATTGAGGTAAAGGTAGCCGAGGCCAAGATTACAGGTGTTCAAATTGACTCTGCCCGAGAAGCATACAGACCTGCCGCCGAGCGAGCTTCTATTATATATTTCATACTTAATGATTTATTCAAGATAAATCCAATCTATCAGTTCTCATTAAAAGCCTTTACAGTAGTATTTAATAACGCAATGCTTATCTCAACGCCAGCTGAAAAACTCAAAGATCGCGTTGAAAATCTAATGGAATCAATAACATACAGCAGCTATATATACACTTCTCGGGGGCTTTTTGAGCAAGACAAACTAATTTTTCTAACTCAAATGTGTCTTCAAATATTAGTGAATATTGGTGAAGTGGAGCCTACTGAACTAGATTTTCTTCTCCGATTCCCGTATATGCCCAACCAAACTTCAAATTTTCCGTGGCTGACTCATATTGGATGGGGAGGCATTCGTGCATTAAATAATTTGCCAGCTTTTAAAGGGTTAGAAAAGGATATCGAAGGCTCGCATAAGAGGTGGATGAAATTTATTGATTCGGAGAGTCCCGAGAATGAGAAATTACCTGGCGAATGGAAAGCAAAGTCGGCAATTCAAAGGCTTTGCATAATGCGGTGTATACGTCCCGATCGCATGTCATATGCGATGAAAGGTTTTATTGACGAAAAATTAGGATCCAAGTATATTGATGCACGGTCCATCGAATTTTCTAAAACCTTTAAGGAGTCAAGTCCAGAAACTCATATCTTCTTTGTTTTATCACCAGGTGTTGACCCACTTAAAGATGTAGAAAAAATTGGCAAGGTGTTAGGCTATAGTTTTGATCATGAAAACTTTCATAGTGTTTCATTAGGTCAGGGACAGGAAATTATTGCAGAAAAAGCTATTGAGACAGCTTCACAACAAGGGCATTGGGTCATTTTGCAAAATATTCACCTAGTAGCACGCTGGTTGCCAAGTCTGGAAAAGAAAATGGAAGCTTCTCTAATTAACGTGAATTCAAAGTACAGACTTTTTCTAAGTGCTGAACCTGCCGGTGACCCTCTGATGCACATTTTACCGCAGGGAATACTGGAGTCTGCAATTAAAATTACAAACGAGCCACCGACAGGTATGATGGCTAACATACATAAGGCCCTCGACAATTTTAGCGATGAGACACTTGAGATGTGCTCTAAGGAAACAGAGTTCAAAGCTATTCTTTTCTCTCTATGTTACTTCCATGCCGTCGTGGCTGAACGTCGCAAATTTGGGCCACAAGGCTGGAATCGATCCTATCCATTTAATGTGGGGGATCTTACAATTTCAGTATATGTTTTATTTAATTACTTGGAGGCTAACACTCGTGTCCCATGGGAAGATTTACGTTATTTGTTCGGAGAAATCATGTACGGTGGCCACATCACAGATGACTGGGATCGTCGATTGTGCCGCACCTATCTTGAGGAATTTATGCAACCAGAGCTCATCGATGGTGATCTAGAGTTCTGCCCCGGTTTTCCTGCCCCAGGAATACTTAAATATGCTGGATATCATCAATATATCGATGAAAATTTGCCATTGGAGAGCCCTTCCCTATATGGCTTAAATTTAAATGCTGAAATTGGATTTCTTACAACAGTTTCAGAGCGACTATTCAGAATTGTATTTGAACTTCAACCGCGAATGTCTAGTGGTTCAGCCGGAGGGGGTGAATCAGTCTCACAAGAGGATATTATAAAGGGTGTAATTGAAGATTTGCTCGATAAAGTCCCCACACCTTTTAATATTGCAGAGCTTATGGCACGTGTAGAGGATCGTAATCCATATATTATAGTTGCTTTCCAAGAATGCGAGCGAATGAATATTCTTATGTCCGAGCTTAGACGATCACTAAACGAATTAGATTTGGGTCTAAAGGGAGAACTCACAATATCATCTGTCATGGAGGATCTTATGTTATGCCTCTATATGGATCAAGTGCCTGAGCAGTGGACCAAGCTTGCCTATCCAAGCTTGTTGGGCCTGCAGTCGTGGTTTGGGGACCTTATGCAACGTCTTCGTGAGTTAGAAAGTTGGGTTTCTGATTTTCGATTGCCATCATCCATTTGGCTAGCTGGCTTCTTCAATCCCCAATCTTTACTTACTGCAATTATGCAGCAGACAGCACGTAAAAATGAGTGGCCACTTGATCGAATGTGTCTTAATTGCGACGTCACAAAGAAATTCAAAGAGGAATTCACGTAAGCTATTGCAATTATGTGTGATCTTTAGATAATATTTTACCTTTTTTTTATAGTTCTGCACCCCGCGAGGGAGCCTATGTTAATGGTTTATTTATGGAAGGTGCACGATGGGATATGAAACTGAGCACAATAACAGATGCTCTTAACAAAGAGTTGTTTCCTGCAATGCCTGTTATTTATATTAAGGCGGTTACACAGGACAAACAAGATATAAAGAATATATATGAATGTCCAGTATACAAAATTAGGTAAGTATTAGAAATACTCAGCAAATTCTATACTTTTTCTCGGTTTGAAATACAATAAAATTCCTTACCTATCGATCATTGCTATAAATAGTCCGACCGTATTAATCGAACGAACGAGTGCTTAAAAGGCGGTTATTCAAATTATTATTCTAAGCCATTTTATTAATACTACAACCTACTAAAGACTATAGAGACTATATTTTCTAGTTTTCCCCAACATTTATTATAATTATAATATGAACAACAAATACTTTACATAAGCCTTAACGTTCTCGGCGCGGACTCTAGCAGACGTGTGAAAAGAATATTGGAAGACAGACAACTGACGTGGGAATTAGCAAGCTTAGGGCGAGAGTTAGGGCTTTGCAGTGAACTAAAAGAACGGAAATAAAGCTGAAGTTAAATAAATAATCACTCCTACTTTTTTAACACTCTGCAATTTTTCTATCTAATTTTCATCGTCCCAGTTCGCATGAGGGGCAAGTCCCGGTAACACCCTACTAACAAACTTGTAGGCAGCGTCCCAAAGAGTAAGCTTGCTTGTAGTCTATATTTGAATGTTGGCTGTGTTTCATAATCCAGTGCAGCCGCTAAAATTCTCCAGCCCCGTCAAACCACCGAAGAGCAATCTCAGCGTCGCCAGTTGCTACTACTGCTAGGGTGCCGTGGTTTTCCAAGCAGGAGCCCAATAACCTTTCCTGTCTCCCCTCTTCTAGCTTCGCGTCTCGACATATTATTTATATCTTGAAAATTGTAAGATCTGTACCTGGGCTCGGGGAAGGGAAATAAGAGCCACATTAGTACTTGTAGTAATAGCAAGAGTAGCGAAAACACTAACTGCCAGTAGAATACAAAAGGAACGGACTATTTCTCTCCTGGGTGACGGCGACTAACGCACACCTGCAGGCAGGATTTTAGCGCAGTAGCAGTCAGACAAAACAGCAAAGGCACGCGCGGGTATGAGCGAAATCAAAGGCTCTTACACATAAGTACCAACATACATACCAAAGTACGCTCGAGCCACAAAACTTAACGGCGTACATAAGGGCTAATATGGCTGATGTCAGAGCGTACAGTAGGACGTATCTAAGCGGCAAACGACGAAATCAGACCATCATTTATATAACTGCGGTAAAATAGGGATTTTGTAAAACCAAAGTGAGGAAAAACAGAAAGGTCATGTGAGCAATTAAAGGCAGGCCGGTACGTAAACAAAGTGAAAACAAAAACAAAATGACACCGATATTGAAATAGTAAATAAATAACAAATTTTGGGAGCTACAGATTGTCAGCACAAATGTATGTTAATATCTCGCCGAGCCATCCAAATGTTGTGTTTCCAATGCTTCTCTTTTAAAAACTGAATAAAAAAACGTTTTCTTACAATGCTCATAATGCTTTGCTCGGATCTAAGAAGCACGGGGAAAATAGGTATTGGGTAAGATATGTTTTTCATACAAAAACATAATTTTTGACCGATCGCTCCTATTGCAGCAATATGATATACTAGTCCGATAGGGATAGGATTTTGCTTACATTATATAACGTTCCAATATAGTAAAACCTAAACAATAATATGATATATCCTGAAAAACAAAAAAATTTTAATACAACATACTTTTCGATCAACATACCTATGACATCTATATCATATAGGGGTCCGATGTTTATAGGATTTCGCATATATATGAGGAGCAGAGTAAAACTAAACAAGAGGTTCTAGTCGGGAGCTCCCGACTAGGGGATACCCTGAACCCTCTTATTCCATCACCAAATGCAGCGCGCGCTTATAGATAGAGAGTAGCGGGAAGTTGGCGATAGGTATAAAATGAAAGATACTCGATATATATATACTTTTCTAGAAGCTGCATGTCAAGTTTGGCGACTCTAGCTGTTATTATTTACCAAAAATTGCTTAAAAAACAGGATTTCGATATACATTTTTATCGATTACTTGAAAACGGGGCAAGTTATCGTTTATCGGAAACAAACACGATCTGCGCGGGCACTAGGAGCACCTACATCTAAAATTTCAAGTCTCTAGCTCTTATAGGTTCTGAGATCCTTGCGTTCATACATACGGACGGACGGACGGACGGACTGACGGACGGACGGACGGACCGACAGACGGACATGGCTAGATCGACTCGGCTATTGATGCTGATCAAGAATATATATACTTTATGGGGTGGGAGATGCTTCTTTCTGCCTGTTACATACATTTGCACTTTGCACAAATACAATACACCCTTTTTACCCATTTTCAATGGGTTCAGGGTATAAAAAGAGTAAAGATAGTAAATGTTTTCTCTACTAACACCCTTCTTTTTAGCTATCGGCAATAATAGTCACCGACAAAATTAGCTGTGATAAAGTGCATAACTGGCCGGACTGGCAAATAAAGCACCTCCATCGGTCGGTGATGCTGTTAGAAAATTGATTACTCTAACTAGGCTTTCAGCAATTAATTTTCATAATTGTATATACAATGTAATGAATAATTAATTTGAATTTATTTAATTCAAAAAGAAATATTTGAGTTTGTGTCGCTGCATCCTTGATTTAAATCATCATGTGGAAACCTGATTGACAAGACGTCCCAATTGTGGAGACCAGGATGTGTAGAAAGGATGCTTAGAGGCACAGTTCCCGACGTCCTTGTTCGATCAGAGCTTTGGTCTACTGGGTCACCGTGTCTTTAAGATGATCTCTGGACTATGATGCCCAAAATCCCATTATTTTCCTGGGAGTCATGCAATCACCTTAGTTCTCATCTCTGTTTCATGAAAGGAATCTTCATACCGGTCCCTGCGCAATTCTGCTTTGGATTGAGAACAGTCTCTAAAGCAGTCAATAGGTGTATGAAGTGCTTCAGAACAAGGCCTAGTTTCGTCGAGCCAGTGATAGCAAGCCTTCCAGGATCTTCTGGAAGCCGTTCGCGATAATTGCGACCCTTTTTTCTATTAGTTTGAAGTTCTTACAAGGACGCCATTCATGTAACACGTTAGCTTCTTCATCTGCTTCACAAGCAAAGCAATGCACTTAGACCTAGTCAAGGACCTATCGACTGCTACATTTTTAAGTACCCTAAAACGTGTCATCGCCACTCGTGGCAAAACCAATCAAATTTCGTTTGAGATAACAACCAGCTGGTAGATTTAAAAAGACTTCCGCTTTGCAACATGGAAGCAGTCCACACTTTGGTGGACTATGGGAGGCGGCAGTGAAGCTACCCAAGACCCATTTCCATCGATCCATAGTTGTTCTTGGCTCGGTTTTGTAAGGAGTACGCCACTTTGCTGCAGCAGCGGGCTAAATCGCTAACTCAAACACAAGCGCTGTGCGTTAATGACATGCCGCTTGTCAAGGGTGAAAATCTGCCTCCCATGCGTTGTGCGCTGGGTAGAGTAGTAAATCTGATTGCACGCAAGGATAAAGTACCTCGCGTAGCTGATCTAAGGACAACATCGGAAATCACTAATAAATGCCGATCGTTCCTATGGCAGCTACTTGATATAGTGGTCCGATGTTAATAGGATTTTGCATATATATGAGGAGCATAGTGAAACTTATAATGCTGAGTTTGGTCAAGATATCTTGATAAACAAAAATGTTTTTCTTAAAACGTCTTAATTTTCGACCGATCGTTCCTAAGGCAGCTATATGATATAGTGGTCCGATCGATCTGGCTTTCACATATGTGCTGCATGAAACAGAAAGAGGGACTTCTGCAAAGTTTCATAAAGATAGTGTTAAAACTAATAGACAACTTCGCATAGAAACAGACAGACGGACATTGCTATATCGACTCTTCTGTTAACACTGATCAAGAATCTATATACTTTATATGATCGGAGATGTCTCCTTCTGTGCGTTACACATTTCACGACAAAATTATAATACCCTCTGCAAGGGTATAAAATAATAAGTTTTAATTGGCAGGGTTCGAACTCGCAACTGACCGCATTACTTGTTGCCGACTCTACTCAGCAGCCACACCAGACAAAAAAAAACAAAAAGCTTCCCCGGTAAGGCTCGAACTCGCCACAGACCGCACCATTTGCCACTGCCTCTACTCAACAGTCACAACTATAATTGTCTTATTGAGAAAAAAAAAACAATGTAAATAGCAGCACAGAAAACAATCGCAATTGCAATGCTGTTGATAGAATTCGAAGCAGACGCGCATGAATGTGTGTGTGTGCATGTATATAGAAATTCTTGGAATTTGCGCTAGCGGCACCATCCAATTGCGCAGTAGAAAACCTAACTTTTGGGTTTTTGTTAACTGATCTTAATGATCTCCTGTTACATGCATTAACATTTGCACAAGACCACTATACCCTTTTTACCCATTTTCAATGGGTTCAGGGTATAAAAATGAGCGTGGTATTATAAATTTAGACTCATCGAGCGTATATATATAACTTCATAGGAATTGGGCCGATCCATAGTCCCAATTAATCGTATTTGTTTAATTAAAATAAATAAATATTATATGTTTTTCTATTTTCCCTTGGCCTTTTTTAAAACCAAAAAAAGATTCCATCATTCTAAATAATTTTTTTTATTTATTTATTCTGTTTTTCCCTGCGATTTAAATAAAACAAAAAAATCACCATTTTCAAATTGAACCGAGTCCATGATTCCAATTGAAAAAAAAATACAATTTTACCAACTTGGTTGGAAAGTTCCTTCCGTGCTATAGCTCACTGTGCTTTATCTCGGCTGTTATCCAAGTCCAGGCTCTGAGGAGCCTTCTATGCCAATCGAAAGCGACAAAAGCAGAAGAAATAAAAGCAACAACGACTATTCGTTTCATCAACACAAATAAACATTACTTCCGCACCCTCCTATAAAAAAAAAGAGTCTAAGCCATCAATCGTGAAAGGGGTCCCCACGTGTTCCACAGAAAAGAAAAGTAAGACACCTCCAACTGGCTGATTTCATCCGTGGTCACAGATTGACCTGCTGTTAGAAGTTGGACATGGAGTAGTCAAATGCTGCGAGATTTTGCTCCTTTTCCACAATGATTTCGCCAAAAATGGCGATCAGCGAATTTATTGCAAGAATTAAGTCGTCTCCGAATCTTGTAGTGTCGCTCTACAATCTTAAGGTCCACTTGGACCAAGTCCGTACTTTTTGGTAAGGTCGTGTGAGCGCTGTTTCAAAGCTCTCCGCCAAGATATGCAAGCTTCGTTAGGGAAATATGACCACAGATATTTTGTTTACGAGCGCTGTGCCTATACTCTTAATCAGAAAATAGAGATTGCAAGCGCCCTGATCGCGGCTTCTGCGCCCTCCCATGGAGACTGACGTTTTTTATGGGGAATATTAAATGGCCCATTTTCCGAGATCTTTTTTCGGCAGTCTATATAACCAATTCACGTTAAACAGAGGTACAACATCTAATTCACTCAGCGCAAAGACAGGCGGGGAAGCGAAGGCAATTGTGTCCAAGCCTTTCACAAATTATAGTTTCGCGTCAGCGTGGAGTGACCGATTTAAATCTTCAGTCAATTTCATAGGAATCTGGAGCTTCTAGTTTAGACCTACACAGCACCATCCAAGGTTGCTTGAGAAGCTTGCTCTGTGGGAATAGTCGAAAAGAAAAGTCTCCTACGAACAGAATTAACTCCATTGAAGCCAAAGTGTGCGTTAAGGCTATAACTTGCGAACTTTGCTCAAAGGAGAACAATCCAGTGCGCTTGGGACAAATTTCTGTTGGTGATATATCCAATTACAGAAAATAGCAAAAACTCTGCCTGAATTGTTTCGTGAGTGGGCCTTCGTAAAAAGATAGCACTAGTCAACATAATTGTTTCCCATTCAAGGGTCGTCACAACGAATTACTTCATCGTAGCAGCCCTTCTCCAGCCCAAGCTGCAACAGCTTCTACGTAATAAAAAAAAGCAACTCGTAGTCCACTTCTCCTTCCAATGTGCAGAGCTATGTTGCTACAAGCACACAAGCTGTGCTCCTAGGCACGCTACACCCAGGCACGTGCACTTATCGAATCTTGATCGGAAGCGAAGTTCATCTCTTAACAACCGTTTAATCATATAAATCTTCCATTTCATCCAGTCTGAAAAAAACTGCCCGGCTTAAGTCAAGCCATCTCAGCCGATTCAAAGAATTTATATCACTTCAAGATTGGCTGCCCAACCCAAGGATCCAATTTGGTTGGCAATTTGCTCTACTTCCAATTTCACACAGCATTCTGAGGAATCGAGCAAATATCCAATTGGCTGATCCATCATTCCACAGAAGCTCGTAGATTGTCGTGCAGACATTATTCCGTCAATACTCTCGCTTCTGGGCATTGAGATCATCTTCGGCTAGATCCTGACTGGCACATTAGTTGAGTCAAATGTCGCGACAATTTCGTTATTTTCACAATGATTCAACCCAGAAACACTTAGATGTTATTCTCACAATGTTTTGGGACGTGGAAGATCTGCCAGTCAAACTGGCACCACCAAAAAGGATGAGACAGGCAGATATATAAATACGTTAGCATTCAAGAATTCTGATCACATAAGCATTGGACATTCGAGGTCCATCGCATTCGCTCAGTTTCTGAGTAGGGAAAGTCGTTTAATGAGAAACTTTCCGCTAAAAGAGAGGTACGACTCCGTGATTTCTGACTACCTGGACTTGCATCATATAAAGCCCCTCATAGTAACGACTGCAATAACTCTGTGATTAGCTCAACACCATCACCTTTGGGGTCAACTGCGCTCCTCTCGTGGCAATTCGCGAACTGCTGCAGCTGTCAGCTGACGTTCGCCCACAATATCCTTTGGGGAGCGACGTTAATTCCAATTTCATGTTTGTCGACAAAGTGCTTGCCGGGACACACACTAAAAATGGTCCCGTACGATCCATCGACGAGCTACGCACAGCTTTGAGCTGTTCAACGAGCTGTTCGAGCTGTTCAACGACAAGGCTGTGCTCATTAATCTTACGAGAGAGCATTTACTCCGAACCGATACCTTGGAGATTAAGGAAGCTGGCCTTGCGAAAAACCTCGTGTGCGTTGAAAAGCAGACACCGTTGGGTTCGTCCTTGACCCCTCCGACATCAAAGTGAGGCAGCGGGATGGTTAGCTCCATTCGTAGTCCATGCCAAGATCATCATGCAAGAGATCTGGGGGGACAAGTCATATGGCCGAGCTCCATATACTATTGAATGAACGCGCAATACTGGGATTTAAGGTTGGCGAGCGATATAAATCTGCAAAATGCCTGTTGATAAGATTCACCTAATTGATTCAGACTGAGTTTGAGAGGGAGTCGCACGGAATATGCTCCTGTTGGTAACCTTTGGAAATTCTTAATTCTTCAGTTCAGGCATCAGACGATACACGATTACCCAAAAGAGAGGTACTGCCTTGCTGTGAACCGCCAGCTGAAACTATCCATCCAAGGCGAGTCTTCTGTCGAAGAGGCAATCCCGGTAGTAGTTTTATTTGCCCGACACACATTAGCTCGTAGAAAAGACCAGCTCCGATTAATAAGTCAACTCGCTGCGGCTTGTACACGCAAGGATCGGCGAGGCGAATATTTCCAGGCACATTAAAATTGGTTGTATTAAGGGCGATACTTGGCGGGCGATCTGCTATAGTGGAAGCTACGATGGCTGTGATGATTGCAGAGTAATCTGACGTTTGAGATTGCAGACGGTCACAGTGCATCCGTCAGTAGCGAAAGGAGCGTTTCCCAGCCTAGCAACTGCCGCTGAAGATGGATTTTTTCTCAACTGAAGCTGTTGAGCGAAGCGGGATGTAGTTAAATGCAGCTGTGACCCACCATCCAATACAACACGACACAGAACTAGATTTTTAAACTAGTACAATAGCAGTGCCAGGAACACAACATCGCTGCAGAGGCTGTGGGCAACAAGAGAGGTAGAGGCGGGGGCTGAAGAAGCTACAGTAGGAGTGACAGAGTGAGGAATTGAAGGCAAAACGTCTAAATGCAGCAGTGTATGATGTTTGGAGCCACATGTGTGACAAGTACCGGAATCCACACTGTCAAGAGTTCTGCAGCGTTGCTCCAATAATGTGGCAATTTGTGCCCATGACGGAACTAAATTTGCAAAGGCGGGGCTCTCCAGCTTCTTTTGCCACTTCGCCTGCGCTACAGAATCCAGACTTTGCAGTAGCACCTGAACAAGGATGCAACTGCAATTTGCTCCTCGCTTCGCAAACTGGTGGTTTTCGATTAAAGTTGTGAACATTGAAAATAAATCTAACCACTCTGTATAACCTCAGGAAAACGTTGGCAATTTGATTGGCGGTAAGGCCGGCAACGCTCTGTATCCAGTCATTGACGGAGCAGCAATAGGCTCATTTACAAATGTGGAGCAGATTCCATTTTTTCAATCCGCTCTAGCAGCACCGACAATACAATTTCATCATTATTGGCAAGGGGCATTTGGTTGAGGCTAGATTGTAGCGACCTTGCGCTTTAAAAATGACACCTTGTTTGTAGGCTGGGCCAGCAATTCAGCACTAGAACTTTCATGTCCAACAGATGAAACGAAAAGTGGTCAAAAAACCGAATATAAAGTGCACACGAAAGTTCGTTGACCGTTGACTTATTGTCAGCACTGTACTCTTAAGCGCGCGAGTTACCTTATCAGTCACACCACCCACGAAACCACGCAATAAGTACATACGTATCTACATACCAAGAAGACGATGACCACATAGAGCAGAGAACATTGTACAAAACACCAACGTCAGCGCTTTAACATTGTCTGGTTACGCAGCCAAAACAACTGGAGCGACCTCGCAACTGATAAGAGCAGCATCTTAATTTTATCTTATAATACTCGCTCTGCAAAGCAATTACCTAAATTTCGCTCTTAAGAATTCATTTACATAGAGCTGCCGCTCTTCGCTGTAACGATCGTTTTATTGTTAGTTAAGTTCGTTCGCTTAATGCTTTTGGTATGCATCGGCTACTTGCATTACTCAAAATTATAACTAATAATTGTCGCTTCGCTTAAATTGGCACGTACTAATTCGGGTTCGCTTGCCTATATAAAACTACTGTTCTTAAATAATAAGCACAGACCAAATCGGGTCTGCCTGCTTTTCGTAACTTAAAGAAATATAAAAACAAATTGGAACACAAGAAATTAAAGATTAATTATTTCTATTTGTGAAAGCTATTGAAAAAGCTCAATAGCGCAACATTTTGGTGACCTCGACGTGATTTATATTTTGTTGTTGTAAGATTATTTGCTTTACATTAAAGCAATAATCTTAAAAGACACCACTTGGCATTTCGTTTTGTGCATTTTATATACATACTTATAATCGATCGCCGTCGCTTTGCCTACTCTTTCGGTCGCTTAGTCGTTGCTCATTCGTGCGGTACTTATGTAAAAGCTATTGCCGTTGCTTCGTTACATAGCTTGACACTTGCGTTCGCCGAAGTTCTTATTGTACAACTATTGTTTTTTGAACGGTTTGCATGTACTAGCGATCACCGTTGTTAGTTACTCAGTTAGTTTCGCACGCGCTTTCTATCAACGCTTCTAATGGCAACCGAAAATAATGCCTCTAGTGCAGTGCCCTCTGCAAACAGGGTGAACTTTCTGAAGCGCAAAGCCATTTCAATTTATGGCAGTTTGCAAACACTTCGAAATGCTCTTAACTAATTCGCCACTTAGTGCAATTGATGAGTGCGGTCTTAGTGTTACGTTGAAGCTAATCGAGCGGCTTCAGACCTCATTTGATATTACTCACACTAGCCTCGAAGAACTAGACTTTGATGAAATCGGTAACCAATTGCTTGAGGACTTCGATGAGTTAGCAGGTTCTATGGAAATTTCGGTTCGGAGTGAAATTGCGAAAAGTGTCTCAATATTGCCCTGCTCAACATTTCGCGACCAATCTGTGCTGCCCTTGCAGACAGTTAGAGCTAAGGCACCGCCGACACCACCCTCAATAAAGTTGCCTACATTCAGTGGTGGTTACACAGAATGGGCCGACTTTTATTCTTTTATTCACTTAATTTATTGGAGAAAAGGTTTAATAATAGACGTTTGGTTTTTCAGGCACACATACTTGAGATATTGGGGCTCAAGAGGGTGGCAGGTGGATCGGCCGTGTCGCTAAGGGAGTTATCCGACCAATTCAACGCACATATCGCGCGTTAAAGAGCATGGGCAGCTCCGAACAAATCGCTGGATGCATCATTGTGCAGATTATTTTACAAAAGCTGGACCCAATATCACAAGCCAAATGGGAAGAAAGGCTAGAGGATTCGTCGTTCGTCAAGTTAATACCATCGTGGGAGCATATGGCTACGTTTCTGGAGCAGAGATGCCGAACAATGGAAACCGTAAATTTTGCTATGGCAAGCTATGCCCCTAGCCATCAGGGGTATCGCCAATAGCCACGACGCCCCTGTCTGCGTCTTTTGTGACAGCCCTGGTCATAATATATATAATTGTTCTCGATTTGGAAATTTGACCCCTGCATTACGGCTTAGGGAAGCAAAACGAGTTGCATTGTGATTGAATTGCTAAAGAAAGGTCATCAATTGCGATCAAGCAGCTCTGGATGCTGTCGGACCTCGAACTTAGAAAAAGGGTCCTTATTGCGTCATCTCCCTTCGTTGATATTACTGCCCCTTGTAAATACGTCAACTCATTTGATACAATGCAGCGTATATTCGGATATATTTATAAATTCATACACAGAAGCAGGCATGCTGGACTAACAGTGTCTGATATACAACATGGGACCCAACTCTTACTAAGGGTCGTCCAGAGAGCACACCTGTGGTAAGAGATCAAATCATTGCAATCGAGAAGAGTTGTTAAGCCGTCCAGTTGTATCGCATCACTTAACCCTTTTTTGGATGATTTCGGCATTCTTAGAGTTGATGGGCGCTTGAAAAACTCTTCGCTGGATTTCGACGCTCGCCATCCAATAATTCTCCCGTGTCACCATCCCATCACACGGTTTCACAATCGGGACTTACACGCTGGTCCACGGGCCCTTCTTGCCCATATTCGTTTGCAGTATTGCCGATTGGTGGAAGGAAGTGCCAAGCCTCGATTAGTAGAGCATATAATGGCTGATCTGCCCAAAGAACGTTTATACTTAATATCTATATAAATAACGCTGGACAAGAAAACTTAACCCGTTCCAGTCAAGCCGGAAACTCGGAGGACACGAAGAAGAGCCTTAGAGGAACTAGCATCCCGAAAGATGTGGAGGATTATATTAGCAATAACGTGGGTCTGGTTACAATGTAATAAAGGGAAGACAATAATAATATAAAACACTACATATTTCAAGTTCAGTGCAACCTTTTGATAAAAAACCAAATTCAAATACAACAAAACAATAAATTAACAAAAACATGCTTATATTAAATAAATTGGTGTGGGCAAAAGCAAGTGAGAGTGACACATATATACGTATATATGCAAGTGAAATATGTGGATTTATGTATGGCTTCCCGAACATGATAATCATTGGCATGACATAAATCGTTAACGCCGCTGTCGCTACCCTGTAGAGTCAGATGAGATGTTTCGTGCCAGGCATACACACATGTATATGTAAGATATATAAAATAACACACATATATTAGTCGCCATGCAACCCCCCTTTTTCGTGATAAAATCATACATTGTTATACAGATTGATGTATATATTGTACATAGATGGTGTGAAATTACTGTATCGGACAGAACGAAAAAAAGGGTATGCAGATTAGAAAATAGAAAAAGAAGAAAAAAAGGGTATGCAGATTAAAGAGTGACAACAAAAAGAATACAAATACAAAATATGATATCCAAATACCTACAAAATATACATTTGTTTCCTTTTCATGCTAGAAACCATACGCTGTTTACAGGTTAATGTACACACAGTCATGGAATGAACCTACTGTTTCGCACAGAGCAATAAAAGGGTATGCAGAAGAAAGTGTAACAAAAAAAAAAAAGATATAAAAAATAAAAGAGATAAAACGCAGAATGCCTAAGTACACAAAATGACGTTGCAAATCCAATGATCGTGTGTATATATTAAGTTAACCTGCTGCATCGGAGAGAGCGAGAATAATTTGCAAAAAAAAAAAACTTGCAACAAGTTAATTCAAAACGCCAACATAGTAGGCACACCGAAATCGCAATATCTTAAGACGATGAACCATAACATAATTGATGTTTGTCCGCCATTAGGCAAGATCACTGCAGCGAGCAAGGGTCTTAGCCTAGCTTCAGCAAATTTATAACAACAAAAACTTAAGGCAAAACAAAATTTGGCCAACGCATAAATTAAGATATTCTATATTCTGTCAAATAAGTACCCGGAAATTTGAAATAAAACACAAACAACTTATCAATCATCTAAATTTATTATATCCCCTTCAAAATAGGCCCCTTCTGAGGCAATACACTTCTTCCAACGAACAATCCAATCATCGAAACACTTTTTAAAGCTATTTTCCGGGATGGCCTTCAGTTCTCGTTGCGAATTAGTTTTGATGTCTTCAATGCCCTCAAAACGGGTTCCACGAAGTGGTAATTTGAGTTTTGGAAACAGGAAAAAGTCACACGGGGCCATATCTGGAGAGTACGGTGGTTGTTCGATGATATTTGTTGAATTTTTGTTCAAAAACTCGTTCACAATGATCGCTTTGTGCGCTGGTGCAATTCAGATCTTTTGGCACCAATCGCGCTGCGACTTTCCGCATACCCAAAACATCAACTAAAATATGACGAGCGGTCTCATGAGACATGTTCATTTCTTGGGCTATCTCTCGCAAAGTATAATGACGATTTTCGAGCACCATTTCCTTTATTTTGTCGACGTTTTCTGCAGTTAAAGGGGTCGAAGGCCGTCCTGAACGTGCCAAATCGTTCACTTCTTCTCGCCCCTCTTTGAACGATTTATACCAATCGTAAACTTGAGTTTTCGACATGGTTGAATCACCAAATGTTTTTTTCAACATTTCCAACGTTTTGGCACAAGAAATTTCGTTTGAAACACAAAATTTCACACCAACTCTTTGTTCGATATTTTTATCCATAGTAAAAATCGCAACGCACACAAAAGGTTGACTTGTTCCTAATGACGCCGTAACCAAACTAAATGACACAGCAATAAAAATTCACAGAATAGTGGCTGACAGTTGTGCCAACCTAGGAAAACAAATTTTTTGAAATATTCTCAGAAGGAAAATTTAAAACGGGAATTTCCGGGTACTTATTTGACAGAACACTATACACATAAGATAGCTGAAGAAATAAAACTTATACAAGGAAATATGGACGATATAACAAAAAAACTGAACGAACAAATATCAGAAAATCATGTAAGATTCGCAAATATTACTGAATACATGCCAGTTCAGTTCTAGTCATTGCTAGTCTGAACACAGCATTGACTGAGCCTCACTCAGTGTGAGAGAGTCACTCATTGAGGCAGACTCACTCACTGAGAGAGACTCACTCTCAAATAGGATCCAACGTACGCTCAAACCTCTCCCCACGATCTCCACTCCACTTCAACCGTTTTGAAAAATGCAATCACTTCGAATGTAAAGTTCATTATATGCAGCCGCAAGTGAAATAAAACCTACTACCTATATACCAAGAAACGAGTCATTGTTTGATTTGCAGAAGAATATTTTTACTTATCCGACGCCTCCACCACAAACATTGGTCCTTCGAGCCGGATATATATAAACCGATCGCCCCTACACAAGTTTTTTGGCAAAGATAAGTAAATACAAAATTTCCTTTCTATATATATTCGGCAATATCCGCCATATTTTTCCGCCATATTTTTTTCTTTAAGAAAAGTGATTGGCAATTTTCTGAATATATATATTATATATATATACAAATATATATAAATTATCCGACCACAAAACTAAAAACAGTTTAGTTAAATTTTGTGTTAGTTACTTCCAACTACGAAAGAAATCCACTTCAACATTTTTTGTATGTACATACGTAAGCACTAGTGCCCTTTCCTAACTATAAATTTTTTTTTAATTACGTGTCCGCACTTAATCCGACAAGTTGCTTCACAATATTGTTTCCTAATTAATATTGTTAATTCATGTTCTTGGTCCGACACACAAACATACACCAGGTTCACAAGCACGTATTGTACATACATACATACATACATACATACATATATTCAATCCGAATATAATTGCCCCATATGCATTTTGAATAGACACTATATTTATCATTATTATTTAATAAATCACAAACTCCAATTTTTCTTATTTTTTTTTATAAAAAACCCCAATTTCTTTTTATTTGTGGGAAATTATTGGACTCCAAAACCAAACAAATCATATGTACTTATGTGTGTCCACATATAATATTTTTTAGTGCACAACCCACAGCAATATTATAACACAGCAATATTATAGTAATAAATTGCAATTTCAACCGGCGTATGTGCGTATGTACACACCACACACATATGTAAAAATAAACAGCTGCCGATCCGTACTCCAATTACACGTTTTTATGCAATTGCACACATTCCCATACAATTACTCTTGTTCCGAGACGCACCATTAAAACCACAACAATCATAATTAATAGATTAATAATACTACGAATTTATTGTAAATAAACAAAACACTACACATTAACTTCGAAGTTCTACATTTGTCAGCGGTGTGTACTCAGCCACAATAGTGGGTATTTTATGAGTACCACAAAAAAGTAAAAATAAACCAACCGTTACCGTATTCAAAGACTAATATAATAATAAAATTATCGAAAACGAGCATCGAACTCTTTATTATTATTTCCCGTGTTTAATAAATAATCGTATTTTAAATTACCAAGTCAAATAAATTTATTAATTACATAAATTAAATCAAATAAATTTTGATTTCACGCAAAATTATTTAAATCTTCCGCAATCTCAATCGAATTATAAACTCGATTATTTACCTGTACCGGCAATCCAGTGTTTCTTGTTTTAAGCATCGCAACCTCTACTACTCGAAACGAGCACCTTTGTTTTCCTACCCAAGCGCTTCCGCCTAGTATGCCAACTGGCAAAGGGGAAGAAACAAAGCATCAATTTTCAGTTCCGTCCGCAAGCACCTCCAGAACTTCTCCGTCTCCAACAGCAGCCCTTAGAGTCGAAAGGGAAACATCGTCCCGGACTAAAAGCGAATCATCCGCGTCCACGCCAAGGGGAACTGTTAAGGCACCTCTTAGTTCGAGGCCAAGTCCACTGATAAAAATCAGTCGCCCGCCGTCCAAAGCTAAAAGCGAAGCATCCCTGACCACTGCAGTCGGACGCACTAGGGCAACCATTAGCACAAGATCTAGCCCGATTTCCACGCGAGCTAATACCAAAACGGCCCAAAATATGACAGACGCGGCCTTAATCAAGTTTATTGCTGTCACTGATAGGCCAAGTCAGTTTGAGGCAAAAATAAATACTCCTGGAGGCTCTGACCCGTCTCTCTATACGTGCCAGGCCCGTCGGGACCAAGTGCGAGCCTTGTGGGACAAGGTTGAAAAAGAGTACGAGGTCGGCTCAACAATAATCTCGGAAGCCGGTTCAATGGAAACCATTTCAGGTTTGCAGTCCAAGTACGACTATTGTTACATGGTATATGAGAGATGCGCCGCTAAACTTAGCGAGCAAATCGATACCGCTAACGCCCAAAATAGACCATCCGCTCAGTCCACCATTCCGACATATGTTCCCACAGGGTGTCGCTTACCTCCTTGCGACACAGAAATCTTCAGCGGAGATTACATACGTTGGCCCACATTTCGAGACCTCTTTACCGCAATTTACATAAATAATCCTAGGTTATCAGAGGTCGAGAAATTATTCCATCTCAATGCGAAAACCAGCGGTGAGGCTCAGGCGATTGTATCGAAGTCACCGTTGACTAACGATGGCTTCCGATCAGCCTGGGCCAATCTGACTGAGCGTTTTGAGAACCGAAAATTGTTAGTCAACAGCCAGGTCAAGATTCTTTTCAACCTGCAGCCAATCTCCCAAGAGTCTGGAACGGCAATTAAGGAACTTCAGAGCACCATTCAAGGTTGCTTAACAGCTCTGGAGTTATCCGAAATCAACATAGAAATCTGGGACTGTATCCTCGTGTTCCTATGCTCCTCCAAATTACCCAAATTAACACTCTCCTTATGGGAACAGTCCATCTCCAGAAAAAACGACATCTCATCTTGGCTTGAGATGAACGCCTTTCTCTTAGAACGCTATCGCACTCTAGAAGCGATAGAAGAGCTTAAGCCAAGCGCAAATACTCCAGCGCACTCCAGAATTCTTCGAACAGAACCTCCTACCACTAGAAGGCTTAACTCATTTGGGAATAAGGTCGCTAACAAGCCGCAAGCCTGCAAATTGTGCTCCAGGGAGAATCACCCTATCCGTCTGTGCCCACGATTTCTCCAAATGCCCGTCAGCGAACGGGCAACTTACATTAAACAGCAAAAACTATGTTTGAACTGTTTCGCTAGGGGTCATCAGTTAAGGGATGGCACAAGTTCTCACAATTGTTTTACGTGCAAGGGTCGTAACAATACGCTCTTGCATCGTAGTGACACTCCACAATTGAGGCCTACAGTAGTTTCCATGCCACAAGCAACAGCTCCCTCCAATCAATCCATACAGTCCACTCCATCCCAACAAACGAATGTTCATAATTATGTTGCAATTAACACCCACGGTGTTCTCCTAAGCACGGCAGTTATATATGTACGCCATTTGGGTGTAAATTATACAGCTCGTGCACTGATCGACTCGGGATCAGAGGCAACATTTATTTCCGAGCGACTCTTCCACCTGATAAAGCTGCCGTACAAATCCGTACAGGCACAAGTATCGGGATTAAATCAAGCTGTTGCAGCCCAGCCTCGCAAGCTCTGCCATTTTAATATTGGCTCTCCTTCCAAGCCTCGTATCCAAATCGAGGCATCAGCCTACGTCCTACCACATTTGGCAGGGAATCTACCATCATGTTCGATCCCCCAAAGTTTATTGACAACCCTGCCAAAACTCCAGTTAGCGGACCCTAATTTCCACAAGAGTTCGCAGATAGATGTGCTGATTGGCGCTGATATCCTACCGTCCATACTAACGGGCGGCTCCCATCCTAATATATGTGGCACGTTGCTGGGCCAGGAAACTATTTTCGGGTGGATTTTAACAGGCCCAGTTTCAAAGACCGCACCCACCGCAATCTCGTCATTCTCGACTCGAATATCTGTCTCTCAAGAAGAGCAATTAGACGTCATTCTCACAAAATTTTGGGAGGTGGAGGACATTCCAGTCAAACTGGTAAAGAGCTCCGACTCCTTTTGTGAGAGTAATTTCATCCGAACAACAACAAGGAACGAGAATGGCAGATATGTTGTCACCCTACCTTTCCAAGAACCTAATCACATAGACTTAGGACATTCAAGATCTATCGCTCTTGCTCAGTTTCTAAAGAACGAGAATCGTTTAAAAAGAAACCCTCCTTTGAAAGAGCAGTACGACTCCGTGATTCGGGAGTACTTCGACTTAGGTCATATGACACAAGTCTCTCCAAACATCAACCCCAATAATTTTTACCTGCCGCATCATGCTGTTTTTAAGCCCGACAGCACCACAACAAAGGTTCGCTTTGTGTTTAACGCCTCCAGCCCGTCTTCCAATGGCAAAAGTCTAAATGATATCCTACACACGGGACCAGTACTCCAATCCGATCTGACGATTCAGATACTAAAGTTGCGATTCTACCGCTACGTTTTCAATGCCGATATAACCAAGATGTATCGGCAAATCCAGGTCGATCCAAGACATACGCCCTACCAACGAATACTATTTCGCAATGAGAACGAAGAACTTTACGACTTCGAACTCAATACAGTTACCTTTGGGGTAAACTGTGCCCCATACCTCGCAGTCCGGGTCCTCCGTCAACTTGCTCGTGATATACGAGAACAATGTCCCATCGCATCCGATATAATTGAAAATTATATGTATGTCGATGATGTTCTAGCAGGAACACACACGAAGCCACAAGCAATTTCAGCCATTGCAGAACTCCGCATGACACTCGACAGAGCTGGGTTCACTCTGAGAAAGTGGACATCCAACACAAAGGAAGTGTTAAAAGGAATACCAAGGGACCACTTACTGTGTGCGGATTTCTTAGAAATCGAAGAGGCCAGCGTCGCTAAAACGCTAGGCATTCGATGGCAAGCCACAACAGACCAGTTTTTCTTTGCTCCGTCCAAAATGGTATCTCAGCCTTCGCTCACTAAACGTGAAGTACTATCACAGATTGCGAAATGGTTCGATCCTGCTGGATGGCTAGCACCTGTGATAGTTCGAGCAAAGATTTTCATGCAAGAGATCTGGCTCCAAGAGCTGGGGTGGGATGATTCCCTGCCGGAAGATCTCGTTCAACGTTGGCATGACTTCCTAACCGACTATCCCTCTCTCGAAGAGATCCGTATTCCAAGGTGGGTCGATTTTCAGCAAAAGGCAAAGGTGCAGTTTCACGGCTTCTGCGACGCGTCCCAGCGCGCATATGGTGCTGCACTTTATTTGCGCGTCGAGATCAACGGATGCATCTCCACTCACCTTCTCGCAGCAAAAACGAGAGTCGCGCCAGTTAAGACGGTATCACTACCACGCTTAGAGCTGTGTGGCGCCGTCCTTCTTTCCGAGCTCACCACGGCTCTTATTCCTCAGCTCCCCATCCAGAGTAAAGAAAATTTCAATTGGACAGACTCCACTATTGTTCTTGCCTGGTTGGATAAACCTCCATGCAAATGGTCTACCTTTGTGGCTAACCGGGTAGCCAAGATATCATCAACCAATGGCAAATGGTCCCATGTTCGATCCGAACATAACCCAGCTGACCTAGCTAGTCGGGGGGTTTCTCCTCGGGACCTATTGGGCAGCACTTTGTGGTGGCATGGACCGGAATGGTTACAACTACCACAAAGCCAATGGCCAGTTCCTGTTACGGTACTTGAGACAGAGATTGAACAACGCGCAGTGAAGTGCAATGTCTCACAGCTACCCTCCTATAACCTTCTGGAACGATTCTCCAGATTCGACAAGGCATTGCGAGTTATTGCATATGTCTGTCGCTTTATCCAGCGCTGTAGAAATCCAGCGATCCACTTTCCCGCCGAGCTCCGTAATGAAGAACTTACGAGAGTTCAGTTCCGACTTATCGAGTATACTCAACGCCAAGCTTATCCTAAGGAGTATAGCTGTTTGCTCGATAAGAAGCCAATTCAAGGATCAAGCAGCATTCGCAATTTAACCCCTTTCATCGATCAAAGGGGTACACTGCGATCCTGTGGACGGGTGAGAGCGTCAACCTCGTTAGGCTATGATGAGCGACACCCCATAATCATTCCGACCAATTGTGATTTTTCACGCCTCCTGGTCCGATTTACCCACCTCATTTGTTTTCACGGAGGCAATCAGTTGGTAATGCGCCTCATAAGAGCCAAATACTGGATCCCAAAGCTCAAGGTCCTGGTAAAATCTAACATAAACTCCTGCAAGGTCTGTGTAATACACCGTAGACGACTCCAGACCCAACTTATGGGCGAACTCCCAAGGGCGAGATCAACCTTTTCCCGACCCTTCACACATACGGGTGTAGACTTTGCCGGACCTTTCGATATTAAAAGCTACATTGGTCGAGCATGCAAAATTACCAAAGGTTATGTCTGTGTCTTCGTGTGTTTCAGCACGAAAGCAATCCATTTAGAAGCCACCACAGATCTAACCACGGAGAGATTCCTGGCCGCATTTTCGCGATTTATCGCAAGACGTGGCCTTCCTCAACAGATGTACTCAGATAATGGGAAAACATTTGTGGGAGCGTCATCCGTTCTTTCGAGAGATTTCTTGCAAGCGACCAAAGAGCTCATCTTATCCAAGCATAGCCATCAAAACTTGTGTTGGCATTTCAATCCTCCTGGCGCTCCTCACATGGGCGGATTGTGGGAAGCAGATGTAAAAAGCTTTAAGACCCACTACTACAAGTCCACCGCATCCTCAAAATATACATTTGAGGAGTTCGCGACTCTCCTCTCCAAGATTGAAGCCTTGAAGCCCAATCTCTCCAATGTCGGAAGATCCGACTGATTTATTGGCTCTAAGTCCAGGCCACTTCCTAGTTGGTGGCCCTCTTCTGTCAACTAACGAGCCAGTAATCAAAGAAGACGCTATTTCTATAATTAACCGCTGGCAGCGACTCAAAGCGCTCCACCAGCAATTTTGCTTACGGTGGAAGAATGAGTATTTGAAAGAGCTCCATAAGCGAAACAAATGGCAGTCCCCTACAAGGGCCCTCCAAGTCGGTGATATGGTGATTATCAAGGAAGATAACATACCAATAAATGAATGGCGCCTTGGCCGAGTCCAGCTGGCTTGCCCAGGCACAGATGACAAGGTCCGCGTAGTGGACGGGCTTACCGCTCGTGGTGTCATCCGAAGGCCAATAGCCAAATTGGTCCTTCTTCCTACTGAGGCAAATAGCACCACCGACTAATCCTTAAAAGCAACTAATCCCTCTTTTAAAACAAAATCATCACATAATAACACCTGTCCTACATCTTATTCTCCAGTTCACTCCTCTGTAGAGAACCAGCATGGCACCGTCAACGAAGCCATCCAATCAACGTCAAGGAACGGACTCTTTTAGATGCCGGGTGTGTAGAGGCATCCATGCGCTACGCAAGTGTCAGCGCTTCTTGAAGCTCACGCCTGAGAAGCGTCTCCGAGCCGTCTTAATTAACAAATATTGCTCCAGCTGCCTGGCTCATCAGTATTCAGGGGAATCATGCCGCAGTGGAGCCAAGTGCAAAATTTGCAAAAAGGACCACCACACCTTACTCCACATGCGTGAGCCCCGTAGCACTCGACCCCCGGCAGACAACAGCCCCAAGAAGAGCGCCCCCCGCCCCAGCCGGAGCGGCCAGGCGGGGCGTCAGTATACTGCCCACCGCCATAGTGCTGCTCGACACCTGAAAAAAGACCCTTGAGACGCGGGCTCTGATTGATCCATGTTGTTCAGTAAGCCGCATTAATGCAACCGTGGCAAAGGCCTATGGCCTTTCCGTCACACGCATTGGCGCAGAAGGAGCGTGCACAGCCGTGCTACGCTCCAAGACAACTCAGATGTCGCGAGAAGTGGTCTTAATGGCTGACCCGCAACTCAACTGCATAACTCCAGCCCGAGCTATCAGAGCGGACATGAAGGACCCGTTCAGCAACGTCGCTTTGGCGGACAACGATTGGTTCCGTCCATCTCCAGTCCCTTTGGTACTCGGCGCCGACGTCTACCCAGACATCATCCTACCAGGTATCCTTCCGAGCCAAGGCGGTCTGCCGATGGCTCAAAATACCAAGTTTGGATGGATACTCTCTGGCACATGCACGCAATAGGAATCCTTGCAATCTGCATATTGCCAGGGGGGGGGAGAATGTTCATGCCAGTTCAGTTCTAGTCATTGCTAGTCTGAACACAGCATTGACTGAGCCTCACTCAGTGTGAGAGAGTCACTCATTGAGGCAGACTCACTCACTGAGAGAGACTCACTCTCAAATAGGATCCAACGTACGCTCAAACCTCTCCCACGATCTCCACTCCACTTAAACCGTTTTGACACTTCTAATGTAAAGTTCATTATATGCAGCCGCAAGTGAAATAAAACCTACTACCTATATACCAAGAAACGAGTCATTTTTACTTATCCGACGCCTCCACCACCAACACATATCAATAAAGAACAAAACGTAATAAACAATAATAAAAAATTACAAAAATGAGGACTATAAAGAACTAAATCTGGAACATAATGAAATACATGCCTTATAGAATATTAACAGAATGTGATGTAACATAGATGTGATGTACAATCATTTAAACAATATTTTAGAAAGTATCCTACTATACCAATGGAAGAAATAGAAAAAATTACAAACATTTTGTCTAAACAAAACTTAACAATAATATCACAAGAGCATTTAAACATACTTTTAGAAATGGATACTTTTATAAATAAAACCAATGTTGTTCTTTTATTAAAATTCCGACCCTTGAACCAGAAGAATGTAAAATTGCACACATTATCCCATTACCACTTTATATCACAAATATCACATTTATCAGAATATCTCTGACTGACTGACTGACTGATTGGTGATCAACGCACAGCCCAAACCGTAGGATCTAGAAAGCTGAAATTTTCAATGTAGTTACCTTATGTGATGAAGGTGCACGTTAAGACGGAGTTTCGGGAAATTCCACCCGCAAGTATGGAAAAATCGCGAAAAACGTTTGTATGAAACTTTTTTGATTACCATCCGATTGGCCTCAAACTCAATTTCAAAGTTGTTTGTTCAAATTCATTTGAGGGGTGTTTCACAATTTTCCAAAATGTATACCTCCTTGGTGCAAATGGGAGTCAAAGATTTGCTAGATGTTGTTTCGCGTGTTTCACATATCTCGTAAAATCTAAGCTCCTTCGGTGGAAAGTGCATTTTAAAGATTTTTTTGGTGAATTTTAAGTAGTGTCCGATTTGCATCAAACTTATTTTCAAAGCTCTAAATAGTGATATGATGAATACGTGTTTCAGCGATTTGGGAAATTTCACTTGCAACAGTGGTAAAAGGGCTGAAAACTGTTGTATGAAAGTAGTTTGTTTACCATCCGCTCAGTTTCAAAATCATTTTCAAAGCTTTTTGAGATCATTGAATGTATAACATACGTGCCACGGGCAAGGCCGGGCTATACCCGCTAGTATTGTATATAATAAGAATAAAATTGTAATAAAATTCATAACCAATATTTATGTAAGACGCAAGTTGACAGGGTACCAACGTGGGATATAAGCTACCTAAAAGGTTTATTAATCGAAGAAAAAGCAACATGTGACGTTATGGAGATGGGCGAACGACAGCAAATTTTAGAACCAGAAAAAGGGGTCATCCTTGTACTAAATGGAGTAAACATCAAGATAAGCCCGACTTGCTCTAAGCAATTTGAAATAAATGGAAATGCGTTAATAACATACATGGATTGCAACATTGTTATAAGAGACCAAATATTTGAGAACATGGAATCTAAGCTAGAAGACAACATCAGAACTACGATACCACTTTACAAGGAAGTAAAAGTAAACAACACCAAAGGAAAACTAAAACTAAAGGCTACATTTAGAAACCATGAAAACCCATAACCGTATACTTACCATTAAAAAGATCACAACAAATCAGCTTATTACAATTTACGACACCTGCACAAACGCATTTCGTTCAGGGCACACCTCCACTATGGCCCTCTTCAATCCAGGGGGGAGGAGTTACCTTATCAGTCGCATCCCCACAAACCATCAAGAAGCAGCAAATAAATACATCGCAACTACACCGTATTCAAAACCACCAAATAAGTTCATAGTATAATATGTAAGTACATGTATCTACATACCAACAAGACGATGACCACATAGAGCAGAGTACATTGTGTTACATTGTACAAAACTCCAATGTCAGCGTTTTAATAGGGTGCAGAAACATCAACATCAGCGACCACTTGAGACGTCAATTCTGCAGTCTTGGACCCACCAAAGGCAACCACACATTCCACACATATACATACACTCTTACATATTTTAATACTGAGGCTATTTAACAAAGACACTTGCACAGACGTGCATTTCTTTATTTCAATTCAATTCATATTAAATACAGTATGTCAAGAAAATGTTTTGACAAAGCGAAAAATTCATATTTTCGAGATTAATATGCAATTTAAACCACATACTTTTAATGCTTTTATTTTTTACATATTTTATATCGATATATTATTTTTCTTAGAGCTATTTAAAAAAACATATTGAGATCCATTACTTCAAACATTTTTTAAAAATCAAAATTAAGAAGTATCCATTTTTAACGGTGTCAAGAAATTGTTTTGACAAAACGTTTTTAGACCTATAATATTCATGGAAATAAGTAAATACAAGACGCTAATACTTTGTATGACGGCCTTTGGCAGCACATACAGCCTGTAATCTCCGGTTCATAGACTTAACTAGGTTATCCATATTATAAGTTTCAGGAATCTTTATTCATTCTTCAAGAATAGCAGCTTTCAATTCGTCACGAGATTTCGGACACCTTTTTGCCACTTTTTTCTTTACAAAGGACCAAACATTTTCAATAGGATTTATGTCAGGGCTCTGTGGAGGAGTGTCCAATACTTTTTTACAATTGTTAGCAACCACATCTTTACCATTGAGCCGTATGCTTGGGTCATTGTCTTGGTAAATTTGAAATTTGGTCTGCTGCCATCGAAAAAACCAAATTTGTGAGCGCTACCTATAAATTTGCCTTTAATACTTCCAAATTTTGGCAGCATCCATAGTGCTTTCAAGAAAAGCCAAGTCACCAACGCCCTTGCTTGATATACAGCCCCATACCAACACGGAAAGTTTTCCAAACTTTACCGTCGGTTTTGTTCCGGGCTTTCAATGCCTTTAAGGGCTTCCGCCAGACTTGGATGGTCCATCATTATATAAAGCATAATTTTAGTTTCGTCACAGAATTGACGTCATCCCAATACCCTGCTGGCTTCCCCAAGTGCATTTGCGCGAATGAAAGCCGCTTCTCATTTTTTTGAAAGCAGGGGCTTCTTACGTGCAACGCGCGATGTATACCCATTGGAATTCAGAATCTTTCTTATTGTTTCATGGGAAACATTGACACCACTTTCTTGCTCAAGATCCCGTGAAATGTTCCTGATAGAAATTTTGGGATTTTTTTCCACTTTTCTCAATATTTTCCGCTCAATTCGATCAGATAGTTTTCGCGGACGCCCACTTGAGACGTTTGTCTCAGTCTTTTTAATTTTTGCGCGGTCCAAGATGTTATTTGTTTGTCTGGACAACGAAAACATCTCGGTACTACTGTTTGCCGATTGGTGGTTATGTAAACCAATGGGCAATATCAAAAGATGTTCGCTTCCCTGGCATTTTTGTTTGTCCACAAAGTTCAACACGCGCTAAAATTTCTAGAAAATTAACAGAATTATAGGAAAGTAAGACGCAAAATAAAATGAATTCTAAAGGGATCGATAAAAGCGAATTGGAAATGATGACAGTGGTGTAAAACAATTGAACCGTTAAAAATGGATACTTTAATTTTAAAAATTTTGGAGTAATGGATTATTTTTTTTTTAAATAGTTCTTAGAAAAATAATAAATAATATAAAATATAAAATACATAAAAACATTAAAAGAATTTGTTTAAAGTGCACCTTAATCTGGAATTAATTTTTCGCTTTGTCAAAACAATTTGTTGACATACTGTATATACATAATCAAATCTGGACAAGGAAACTTAACTCGTTCTGGACAACTTGTTACCATCGACCACGGCCAAGGAGGTAACTCGCGCGCTGTACTTTTTTGGCCGACTGTTATCTTTCTGCTCTCCGCTTTGTATGCTCGACTTTGCACGCATTTTTGTCGCCTTAATCTTGGAGGTGTTCACTTTATCGCCTAACATATGGTATTTAACGCACTTGCTAGGGTATGCTTGACTATTTTCCGGGATGGCCTTCAGTTCTCGTTGCGATTAGTTTGATGTTTCAATGCTAAAACGGGTTCCACGAAGTGGTTTTGAGTTTTGGAAACAGGAAAAGTCACACGGGGCCATATCTGAAGTAGTGGTTGTTCGATGATTTTTTGAATTTTTGTTAAAAAACTCGTTCACAATGATCGCTTTGTGCGCTGGTGCAATTCAGATTTTTGGCACCAATCGCGCTGCGACTTTCCGCATCCCAAAACTAATAAATTACGAGCGTTTGAGCATTTCATTTCTGGGCTATCTCTCGCAAAGTATAATGACGATTTTCGAAGACCATTTCCTTTATTTTGTCGACGTTTTCTGCAGTTAAAGGAGTCGAAGGCCGTCTGAACGTGCCAAATCGTTCACTTCTTCTCGCCCCTCTTGAACGATTTCATCGTCTGAGTTTTCGACATGGTTGAATACCAAATTTTTTTTCAACATTTCCAACGTTTTGGCACAAGAAATTTTTGAAACACAAAATTTCACACCAACTCTTTGTTGATATATTATAGTAAAAATCGCAACGCACACAAAAGGTTGACTTGTTCCTAATGACACCGTAACCAAACTAAATGACACAGTGGCTGACAGTTGTGCCAACCTAGGAAAAAAAATTTTTTTAAATATTCTCAGAAGGAAAATTTAAAACGGAATTTCCGGGTACTTATTGACAGAACACTTCACATAAGATAGCTGAAGAAATAAAACTTATACAAGGAAATATGGACGATAACAAAAAAACTGAACGAACAAATTCAGAAAATCATTAAGATTCGCAAATTTACTGAACATTAATAAAGAACAAAACGTAATAAACAATAATAAAAATTACAAAAATGAGGACTATAAAGAACTAAATCAGGATCTAATGAAATACTGCCTTATAGAATTTAACAGAATGTGATGTAACATAGATGTGATGTACAATCATTTAAACAATATTTTAGAAAGTATCCTACTATACCAATGGAAGAAATAGAAAAAATTACAAACATTTTGTCTAAACAACTTAACAATAATTCACAAGAGCATTTAAACATACTTTTAGAAATGGATACTTTTATAAATAAAACCAATGTTGTTCTTTTATTAAAATCCCGACCCTTGAACCAGAAGAATGTAAATTGCACACATTATCCCATTACTTAATATCACAAATATCACATTTATCAGAATTCTCTGACTGACTGACTGACTGATTGGTGATAAGCACAGCCCAAACAGTAGGATTAGAAAGCTGAAATTTTCAATGTAGTTACCTTATGTGATGAAGGTGCACGTTAAGACGGAGTTTCGGGAAATTCCACCCGCAAGTATGGAAAAATAGCGAAAAACGTTTGTATGAAACTTTTTTGATTACCATCCGATTGGCCTCAAACTCAATTTCAAAGTTCTTTGTTCAAATTCATTTGAGGGGTGTTTCACACTTTTCCAAAAATGTATTCCTCCTTGGTGCAAATGGGAGTCAAAGATTTGCTAGATGTTGTTTCGCGTGTTTAACATATCTATATGATACGTGTTTCAGCGATTTGGGAAATTCCACTTGCAACAGTGGTATCAAAAAGCAATATGTGACGTTATGGAGATGGGCGAACGACAGCAAATTTTAGAACCAGATTAAGAAGTTTTGCAGATATGACGTCTACAGATTCTCCTTTTACTGCTTTGGATAATTGATTTATGATGGCAAGAATAGTCTGCCCATTACTTATAAATTTCTAGCGTGGCCCTTCAGTTTAGTCTTTTTTGCTTACTGCAGTTAGTTCGTGAGTGCCTTTTAAGGAATCTATTAGATTCAATGCATCCAAAAAACTTTGTAGGTTTTCGGCCTTTCCATCGAACTCTGGAAGGAGTGACGAGGCTAATTTTAAAAACTCTACAACTGTCTGGTCTTGTCATAAACCAATCTTCGGACGGTTCTAAGTCTATTTTGCAATTAAGACCTTTAATGAAATCTATGCGTATTATTCCGACACACGGTTAGCCAAATTTGCATGACTGTTTTGTGAGGGATTTTAGTTGTCAGCTTGTAGTATGGTGCGAGGCCTTTGGATTTTTGATTCCTTGACCTATACCTTGAATGTTTATAGTGTTATTCAACTGGACGTCGTTGAAGACATCAGAATCTTCTTTTAATTGAGATTTGCACCTTTTTTAGAAATACCAGTTTTTTTCCTGATTTACATTATAAAAAGAGACAAAAATTTGAGTTGAAGTTTATTGAGTGAACCTTTTGTTTTCTAATTTTGCGTTTAAAGGTCGTTCGGAGTTTTCCGATTGTGTTGTGTAACTCGGACATTTTGTTGTGGCCTCGATTCGAGTTGCTACGGCCTTAAAGTTTCCTCTTTTTGGCCTTGTGCCCTTTTAGTTTCTGCTATAACTCTGGTTATTATTTCTGGAACCGTTGTTCTGATAATTACCTTGCCACGTATTACCTCGGTTTCTCTTAATTTCCATTTGTCTTGACGGAAATACAATACAGTTTGCCTGGCCTGTTGCTTCCTTACAACTGTTGACAATTTGAAAGGGCTCTTTGTTGATGTACCTACTTGATGCAGTTTTATCCGTTTGCGCAATTTTGCGTTGGCCTTTACAGCTAATTAAACTTTTTTTTGCTAGATTCGGGCTTAAACCTCACTGTTCGCACCTTCAAGAGCCTGGGTCAATTTTTCCACCTGGGTGTATGATTAGTCGTTTTGCTTGTGCAGTTAAGAATTTTGCGTCACAGATTTCCTTTTACTGCTTTGGTTTGATTTTATGAGTATTCTTTACTTTTTTTAGGTGGCTTCAGTTTAGGTTTTTGTTCAGTAGTTGTGAGTGTTTAAGGATCTTGTATCATCAAAATAGGTTTTCGGTTTCATGGTAGGAGTGAGAGGCTAATTTTAAATTTAAACTGTTGAGTTTTTTTTTCGATATGGTCGTTTTCCGAGTTTGTCAAGAGTGACTTATAAATTAGGCGTGTTTAATGCGTGGTATAAGCTGGAGTTTATTTGTTTAAGCCTACAGATTTCCCTTAGACGTTGTAAATTTGAAGTTGGATTGTGTAGCTGTGAGTTTACTATATATAACTCCTTTTTGTATTCTTACAGAATCTCAGTGTGTTTATTATGGTTGGTTGAAACTGGGCGCTTTTATTTAGGCACGTATATGATTTATCGAAATTCGATCTGTTCAGCTTTATTTTTCAGTATTTGTGCCATTCCATTTATAGGATTTTGTCTATTGAATAATTTTATTCATTATATTGTTGGCTTTTTGAATACTACGAAGTCTATTGTTCTTCCTAGTATTGGATGCTCTTTAATGATCGACCTAACTTGTATACCCGGAATGGTTGTCAATACTATCCCTTTTTGTGTTTTTGTACAATGGAATAACGGGGAAAAATCTATATGAAATGTATCCATATATAAAGTTTCTAATTCATATATTCTTACTGGGGTCGTTGAGACCAATTGTTGAATTCTTTCTTTAAAATAGGTATCTCTAACATAGACCTCTCTAATTGCTTTTATTGTGCCCATTTTTAAAAATCTTCTTATTTTTCCTTTTTTTTTTTAATTTTAATATATATTTAATTTCTAGTTAAATTTCATTGGTTTATTTCTCTTTGTATAAATTTTTAAATTTTAATTTTAGTACATTGTTTTATTTTGTCCAGATCATTAGCCCTGCTTAATTATTTCTTTTTTAAAATTTGTTGTGGTTTGTAAATTTATAAGATATTTGCAATTATATATTTATTATTAACTGTTAATTAGCTTCTGATCTGGAGTCTAACTTCAACTTTATTTATAACATTAGAGTGGAGTCCACTGTCTTGGTATTACTAAACCCATTTTGGGTCTGTTTTCTAAGCTTATTAATGATCTTATGCCATTTTTTGGCTTATCTTGCGATTGAAAATTTGTTTTGCTTATTTTATTATCCTCATACATAGGATAATTTGGTTTTTTCAGGATCCTACCTATCGTTTCGCATAGCTTTACGGGCTTGCCTCTAATCGGGCAGAAAAGTTGTAATTTATTTTGTTATTTAAAATATAAAAATTAAAATAATTTATTAAATGTAGTTATGCTGCATCTGCTGCTCGTCGCTGATTCCTAGCAACGCCGGATTGGCACGCTGTGCTCTCGTTGACGCAAGTGGCGGGGCCTCTCGCGCTTATTGATTGGCGCTGCTGATATCTGGGCTATGGGTAGGCGGGGCGGTGCCGGTCATCGCACAGGTCGTATTTGTCATGCACGTTGAGTTGAGCTCTACTGAAGAGCTGTCCAGGGCAGTCTTTAGGACATGTTGGTTCATCTTGGGATTGAGACGGCGGCGGTGGTTTTATTATTTGTTGTTTAATATATTACTTATGGAGTGGTGAGTTGCGTCAATGGAATTCTTTTTTATTAGGCTAGATTTTAGGAAATCTAATTCTGCCTGTAACTTTTGGGACGTTGCCCAAGCAGGTGGTGGCGATTTTCTGTATAATAGCCACTTAATGTGGGCTATTCTTTTATTTATTTTTGTTTTCCGACCACCCCTGTGTTTTCCCCTTTGGCGCACTCTACTCACTCAGTAATTTGTAGTTTTCCAGTCCACGGTCCTCGTCATTTGCCTCCAGGCAGGGATTTATGTATCCTCTTGTGTTGTTATTCTACTGCCTCCAGGCAGGGAAACGTGACCATGTCACGGTCGCCATGTGGTTTGTCAATAGTTTGAGAATTAAATACACTGGCACGTCTGTGCCGTTTGGCTTTAGTTTTCAGAATTACTTTATTCAAAGAAAATATAATGCACTTAGCCTATGGAAATTAACCGATTAGTGGCTACTAATTGAAAAAAATATGTTTTTAAGTGGGAGGCCGAAGGCTTCCAATTTATTTGAATCCAAGATTAGAACTAAAGTACAATTGTGAACTTATGCTGCAAGTCAGCTATGGTTATGATAAAGCTTATTCTCTTAAAGCTCAAAAGCTCGCGGTGATCTTATGCTGCAAATCAGCTGTGTTTATGCTAAAGCTTCTTTCCTTAAAGTTTAAAAGCTCGCGGGGGTGGCTTGCGTAAGCTAGACGCTTTGAGTCATGTTTACGTTAGCAATTGCGCTCTAGAGACTGGGTCTTTAGTTTACGTTATGAATTGCGCATGAGAATATGAATCTTTATGTTAAGTGGTTGCGCTGTTATGTTTATGTTAGGGCCGGGAATCTGGATATTTATGTTAGCAGAGCCGCAGCTGTGCGTTAAGTGGACGTCGTGATTGAAACGGGTCTAATAAGCCTGAAAGGGCTAAGTAATTGGGATAGCGACTTATACTGAAATGTTGTTTATGATTGCAATAAGAACTGCCTTGCGGGCGGGGTGATAACTCCTGCCTTTCTTAAAAAGAATCGACCCCGATTCTTAATGATTTCTTTTTAAAGATTCAATTTGTTCATTTAATTGGTTTAATATATCAAGCTCTGTTTCTGTAGTTTGAGTGTTATGGTACTTTTGATTACTTGACGATTTCAATTTCAGTATTTTGAGGGGATTTAGATTTATTAAAGGGCAGCGTTTAAGAAGCTTTACCATAGTAAAAATAAAAATTAGTATAAATAATAAAAAATTTATTTTTGAATGATTACTTTCTAATTTTATAACAATTTTTTATAGTTTATTTGTATTTTCTAATTGGAGTTCAGTATTATTAGTAACTTGATATTCACTAACTAAGTAATTTGTGAATTTATTGTGTTTTACATAATTAAGAATTTTTTCTTTTACATTGGTGTAGGTAACATTGTTTATGGTTACTATGGTTTTAAATGTAACAAGGTAAATGCCTGTAAGCCAGGTTTTGTTAATACAGTTTTTGCGTGATACTAAAATAGCGCCGTCTGTTATAAATTCTATTGGTTTATTTTTTTCGGATAATTATTATAATAATACAACTTGTAAATTTTTTATTAAAGAGATTTACAAAACAGTTTGGTTCAAAATTAATGTGGGCAAAACTATTATAAATTTTTCTTTTAAAGTTATCAATGAGGTAAAACGTGCTATTACATTTAGCAATTTTGTCGTTAACGAAAAACTTTCCATCTGTTTGGGATATGGCTTTAGCGTGGTATAACTTACAATTGTAATTGATTGTAGAGTATTTTATAAAAACTATGATTAAACCTTGGTATGAAACGATCGAAAAAGAGGAAATGTCTAAAAGATCGATTAGAGTGATATTGAGTGTTTCGTGATTAAATATATTTATTTAGGATTTTTGGATTCAATATTCTGGTTTAGGAAAATGTGATAGTATCCAGCAGATTTTGTAGGTCAAGTGATAACAACTTAAGTCGATATTTTTTTATAAATAATTCCTGATTAAATTTAATCTCTTAAAAGATTTGTGATTTTAGTGACTTCTTTGAAAATGGCAGAATTGATTTGATTTTGCTTATTATTGTTTTGAACAAGTTCATTAATTTTAGTTTGAATAGTTATCATGTCATCATGGTCTGGTGGTAAAAATTGTGCCTAGTTCATTGATACTACGTTTGGCAATTTTGTGAGGTGTAAGTTCAGAAAGGAGTGTTTTGATTAAATTCAATTCCAAGGTTACTTCCCAATCAATTGTATTGTTTTTGTTTTTAAAAAAATTTAATTCTTTTTCAAAAATATCGTTATAAAAACTTAGATTAGTAACGTGAAAAACTTCTCCGTATGCTTCATATAAAAAAAGATTATCTGTATCCTTAAGTAGGACATAGTCATCATTTGAATAATTAATAATGTCTGCACCGCAAAACGGAGTAAAAAGATAAGATACATAAAATGTGCATTCTAAAAATACATTAAAAAAAACATAAAATAGGTTAGAATTTGATATTGTCTTTGTGAATAATACGATCCCTATTGTTTATTTTGACTTTATTTCCTAAGTCTTCTTTAACTACCTGTTTTTTAAATCTAGGTTGTAGTTTGTTTCGTTCGCCATGTTTTTATTCATAAATTATTTCACCTACTTGGTAATTTTTTGGTGACCTCTTTTTGTTATGGTACTCTATGGTACATTTTGGCTTGGGCTGATTTTAATTTTTCTGACAATTTTGGGTGTTCTATTTTGTTAAATAATATGTCACATGGTTTTTGTTGAGTTGTCGATTGAATTGTGTTGTTATACTCTTTAACTGCTCGGTATACGACTTCGGAATGATCCATTATATTGTATTCTTCTTGAATACAACGAGAAATTTCGATAATTGTTGAATGAACTCTTTCTACCTGACCGTTGCTTAAACTGTGTCTGGGGTCTGCATGATAAATCGCTATACCTGAACGAGACATTGTAGGTTCGTTGTCCATCATTATGGATTTAGCGAAAGGAAAAGTTTGGATAAGTTCCAACACGTTGTTTGCCATAACTGATTTGTCAATGATTTCCTTAATCACTAAAAATTTAGAATATACGTCTAGGCATGTAAAGAATGTTAATTTTTTTGAGCATAAAAAATGTCAATATGTAATTGTTCACCTTCTCTCTCCGGAATAGGGGCTTTAGAAATAGGAATTTGCTTAGGGTTTCTGTTATATTTATTTTTATTACAAATTTCGCAGTAGCGTATGTGTTGCTTAAGAGTTTTATATAGTGTTGGCCAATAATAGCATTTGAGAATTTGCTTAAGATTTTCGTCCAAACCTCTATGAGCACGAGCATGTGTTTCTTCTATTATAATTTCTTGGTCATTTTTGTTTTTGATGTCTAGGACAAACTTTTTAGTAAATAAAAATTTGTTGTTAAAAGTGTTTTCAATGAACTCCTGTAGTCAGGTTTGGTTGAAGAAATTTTTTAGGTATGATTATTAAATTGTGTACTGTGCCGTATTCTATAATATGTCTTGTTTTGTTGAAAACTTCATATTTTTCATGAATTGTTATGTTGTTTTTAGAAACAAGTAATTGTTGTCTAAATTGGTTCAATGGTTTGTGTGTTTCTTCAATAACGCTTTTATAACTACTGTCGGCTGAATGGATAGTTTCATTATCGGACGACGGTTCTTCTTCGGACACGAAATAACTTTCATTGGAAATATGATTAATCATTACCCTTAATAACGCGTTAGCGACGACATTGGTAGATCCTGGTTTGTAAAATATTTTAGGGGAAAATTCTTCTATGAAAGCATGCCATCTTTTCATTTTTGAGTTAGGGTTTCGTGCAGAAATTGCAAAAGAAAGTGGTTGATGGTCTGTTTGGATTTCTAAATTTGTAACACCATACAAGTAGTTCCTAAGGGTTTTTAATGCCCATACAATGGCGTATAGTTCCCTTTCATTTGTGTCGTAATTTCTTTCTGTTTTATTTAAGGTTTTTGAAACAAAGGTGATTGGTTTGTTTTCCTGTGAAAGGACGGCGCCTATGGCGATGTCGGAAGCGTCTGTGGTGAGGACGAACTTTTTTGTATAATCTGGCTGGGTTAGTTCGATGCTTGCAATCAAGTGTGATTTTTAGTTTTCAAACGCAGAGATTGCTTCTTCGTCTAGAGATATTTCTGTTTTTTTGGCCATATGTTTTGAAACCATACCGTTGTGTCCCTGTAACAATTTAGTGAATGGTTTTGCTATAGTCGCGTAGTTTTTTACAAACTTCCTGTAGTAGCCTGTTAAGCCAAGAAAACCTCGTAATTCCCTTAAACTATTAGGAGGAGGGTATTTCATGATTGATTCTATTTTTTTCGGATCAGTTTTAATGATATTGTATGATACTTTGTATCCTAAAAATTCTATTTCTTTTCTAAAGAATTTTGATTTTTCCAAGGAAATTTTCATGTTTGCTTTGAATAGAATTTCAATGATTTCTTGTAAATCATCAAAATGTTGTTCCGGAGTATTTGAAAAAACTATTATGTCGTCCATATAAATGTGGCAAGTTTTTCCGATTTTTTCACGTAATATATTGTCCGTTGCTCTCTGAAAGATGCTTGGCGCGTTCGCAAGCCCAAATGGCAAACGAAGAAATACATATTTTCCATTGTTAATGGAAAAATCTGTTTTTTCGATGTCTTCTTCTTTCATTAGGATCTGATGAAATCCCGATTCTAAGTCAATTGTCGAAAACAATTTAGCTTTGCCTAGGTTGGATAGAATGACTGAAGGATCAGGCATTGGATACCTATCGGGGATCGTATCGTTATTCAGTTTCTTAAAATCTATTACCAATCGATTCTTAGGCGTTCCATCTTCATTAAAACCTTTTTTCCCTACTACCCATACCGGGGCATTATAAGGACTTCTGCTGGACCTTATTATATTTTCATTTAACATCCTGTTTATTTCCTGACTAACAAAATTATTGGCTGAATGAGGATATTTTTTTATAAATAATTGCTAAGCCTGAAAGGGCTATGTAATTGGGATAGCGACTTATACTGAAATGTTGTTTATGATTGCAATACATGTATAAAGATTGGATACATGTATATACTTATGCTATTATTGGTTAACAGCTACAAAGAGAGGGAGAGTGAGTGGCTTGCATATGCCTGTGTTAGTGAGCAAATATGTTGCTCATGAAATGCGCTCAGACGGAGCGTGGGATATGCAGCGTAAGCATAAACGGTCAGTTAGAGTGACTAGTGAACTGCGCTGCGTAATATGATCCAGAGCCAATATATAGAGTGGGTCTGGGCTTGTTTAATATATAATTGTTATTGTATGCGACAAAGTGCCGCATACTTTATATTTGTATATAGGGTGTTCTTTTAAGGCATATACACACTACACTTGACCAAACTCGGCATTTATCAGTTTTACTTTGCTCCTCATATATATGTAACATCCCATTAAGATCAGACCACTATATCGAATAGTTGTCACAGGAACGATCGAACGCAAATTAATTTGTTGTATGAAAAATATTTTTGTTTATCAACATATCTTGACCAAACTCGGCATTTATTAGTTTTACTATGCTCCTCATATATTTGTAAAATCCTATTAAGATCGGACCACTATATCGAAGAGTTGTCACAGGAACGATCGGTCGAAATTTAAGTTGTTGTATAAAAAAATGTTGTTTATTAAAATATCTTGACCAAACGCGGCTCTTATTAGTTTTACTATGCGCCTCATATATATGAAAATCCTATTAAGATCAGACCACTATATTGAGTAGTTATCACAGGAACGATCGGTCGAAAATTAAGCTGTTTTTTGAAAAAAAATTTTGTTTACCAAGATATCTTGACCAATCTCGGCATTTATTAGTTTTACTATGCTCCTCATATATAGGCTAAATCCTATTAAGATCGGACGTCATTATCATATAGCTGCCATTAGAACGATCGGTCGGAAGTTAGGATGTTGTATGAAAAAAAATTTTGTTTATCAAGATATCTTTACAAAACTCAGCATTTATTAGTTTCACTATGCTATAACTAAGATCGGACCACTATATCATATAGCTGCCATAGAAACGATCGGTCGAAAATTAAGTTGTATGAACAAAAATTTATTTATCAAGATATCGTAACCAAACTCGGCACTTATTAGTGTTATTATGCTCCTCATATATCTGTAAAATTCTATTAAGATCGGACCACTCTATCATATAGCTGCCATTGGAACGATTGGTGGAAAGTTAAGTTGTTTTAGGATAAAAAGTTTTTTTTATAAAGATATTTTAACCAAACTCGGCATTTATTAGTTTAACTATGCTCCTCATATATATGAAAAATCCTATTAAGATCGGATCATTATATCATATAGCTGCCATTGGAACGATCAGTCAACAGTTAAGATGTAATATAAAAAAAAATTTGGTTTTTTAAGATATCTTTTCCAAACTCGGCACTTATTAGTGTTATTATCCTCCTCATATATATGTAAAATCCTGTTAAGATCGGACCACTATATTATATAGCTGCCATTAGAACGATTGGTGGAAAGTTAAGTTGTTTTAGGATAAAAAGTTTTTTTTTATAAACATATTTTAACCAAACTCGGCATTTTTTAGTTTAACTATGCTCCTCATATATATACAAATCCTAGCAAGATCAGACCACTATATCATATAGCTGTCATAGGAACGATCGGTCGAAAATTAATTTGTTGTACAACAAAAATTTTGTTTATCAGGATATCTTGACCAAACTAGGCAGTATTAGTGTTACTATCAAGATCGGACCACATATCATATAGCTGCCATAGGAACGGTTGGTCGAAAATTAAGTTGTTGTATGAAAACAAATTTTTTTTATCAAGATATCATGACCAAACTCGGCTCTTATTAGTTTAACTATGCTCCTCATATAAATGCAAAATCCTTTTAAGACCGGACCACTATATCATATAGCTGTCATGGGAACGATCGGTCGAAAATTAAGTTGTATGAAAAAAAGTGTGTTGTTTATCAAGATATCTTGACCAAACTCGGCTCTTATTAGTTTTACTATGCTCCTCGTAGAAATGCAAAATCCTATTAAGATCGGACCACTCTATGATATAGTTGTCATAGGAACGATCGGTCGAAAATTAATTTGTTGTACAAAAAAAATTTTGTTTATCAGGATATCTTGACCAAACTAGGCAGTATTAGTGTTACTATCAAGATCGGACCACATATCATATAGCTGCCATAGGAACGGTTGGTCGAAATTTAATTTTTGTATTAAAACAAATATTGTTTATCAAGATATCTTGACCAAACTCGGCACTTTATAGTTTTACTATGCTCCTCATATAAATGCAAAATTCTATTAAGATCGGACCACTATATCATATAGTTGTCATAGGAACGATGACCCAACTCGGCACTGATTAGTTTTACGATGCTCCTCATATAAATGCAAAATCCTTATAAGATACGACCACTATATAATATAGCTGTCATAGGAACGATCGGACTAAAATTAATTTGTTGTATGAAAAAAATTTATTTATCAGGATATCTTGACCAAACTAGACACTTTTAAGTGTTACTATGCTCCTCGTAGAAATGCAAAATCCTATTAAGATCGGACCACTCTATCATATAGCTGCCATAGTAACGATAGGTCGAAAATTAAGTTGTTGCTAGAAATTATTTTTGATTATCAAGATATCTTGACCAAACTCGGCATTTATTAGTTTTATTTTGCTCCTCATATATTTGGAAAGTCCTATTAAGATTGGCAAACTATATCATATAGCTGCATAAGGAACGATCGGTTGTTGTAGGAAAAAAAATTTTGTTAACAAGATATCTTGACCACTCTCGGCATTTATTAGTTTTACTATGCTCCTCATATATATGAAAAATCCTATTAAGATCGGACCATTATATCATAAATGCCATAGGAACGATCGTCAAAAGATAAGATGTAATATGAAAAAACTTTGGTTTATTAAGATATCTTGACCAAAGTCGGCATTTATTAGTTTTACTATCCCATTTTACTAAATCCCATTAAGATCGGACCACTATATCGAATAGTTGTCACTGGAACGATCGGTCGAAAATTAAGTTGTTGTATGAAAAAATTATGAAAAAATTCTATTAAGATCGGACCACTATATCATATAGTTGTCATAGGAACGATGACCAAACTCGGCACTGATTAGTTTTACGATGCTCCTCATATAAATGCAAAATCCTTTTAAGATCCGACCACTATATCATATAGCTGTCATAGGAACGATCGGTCGAAAATTAATTTGTTGTATGAAAAAAATGTTGTATATCAGGATATCTTGACCAAACTAGACACTTTTAAGTGTTACTATGCTCCTCATATAAATGCAAAATCCTATCTAGATGGGACCACCATATCAAATAGCTGCCATTTGAAGGATCGGTCAATATATTAGGTTTTTCAAGATATCTTGACCAAATGCGGCACTTATTAGTTTTGCTATTCTCCTAATATATATGTAAAATCCTATTAAGATCGGGCCACTACATCATATAGCATAGGAACGATCGCTCGAAAGTTGTATATCAAGATATCTTGCCCAAACTCGGCATTTATTAGTTTAACTATGCTCCTCATATAAATGCAAAATCCTATCAAGATCGGACCACATATCATGTAGCTGCCATAGGAACGGTCGGTCAAATATTAAGTTGTTGTATGAAAAAAAATTGTTTGTCAAGATATATTGACCAAACTCGGCATTTATAAGTTTAACTATGCTCCTCATATATATGGAAAATCCTATTAATAGCTGACGACTATATCTTATAGCTGTCATAGGAAGCATCGGAATATAAATAATTTGTTAAAAAAAAATTTTGATGATCTTGACCAAACTCGGCATTTATTGGTTTTGCTATGCTCCTCAAAATCCTATTAAGATCGGTACACTATGTCATACAGCTGCCATTAGAACGACTGATCGAAAGTTATGATGTTGTATGAAAAAAATTTTGTTTATCAAGATATCTTCACCAAACTCGGCTCATTAGTTTAACTATGCTCCTCATATAAATGAAAAATCCTATTAACATCGGACCACTATATCATATAGTAGTCATAGAACCGATCGGTCGAAAATTAAGTTGTTGTAGGATAACAAATTTTGTTTATCAAGATATCTTGACTAAATTCGGCACTTATTAGTTTTACTATGCTCCTCAAATATATGTAAAACGCTATTAAGAAGGAGCACAATAGCTATGGCTGCCAAGGAACGATCGGTCAAAAATTACGTTCTTGTATGAAGAACATTTTTGTTTATCAGGATATCTTGATCAAACTCGTCATTTATTAGTTTGACTATGCTCTCCTTATTTATGTTAATTCTTATCTACATCGAACTACTATATCACATAGCTGCCATAGGAAAGATCGGTCGAAAATTAAGTTGTTGTATGGACATTTTTTTTGTTTTTCAAGATATCTTGACCAAACTTGGCATTTATTAGTTTGATAATGCGCCTCATATATATGCAAGCTCCAATTAGGATCGGACCAATATATCATATAGCTGCCATATTAACGATCGGTCGAAAAATAAGTTGTATGAAAAAAAATTTTGTTTAGCGTGATATCTTGACCAAACCCGGCACGTATTAGTTTTACTATGCTCCTCAAATATATGTAAAACGCTATTAAGAAGGAGCACAATAGCTATGGCTGCCAAGGAACGATCGGTCAAAAATTACGTTCTTGTATGAAGAACATTTTTGTTTATCAGGATATCTTGATCAAACTCGTCATTTATTAGTTTGACTATGCTCTCCTTATTTATGTTAATTCTTATCTACATCGAACTACTATATCACATAGCTGCCATAGGAAAGATCGGTCGAAAATTAAGTTGTTGTATGGACATTTTTTTTGTTTTTCAAGATATCTTGACCAAACTTGGCATTTATTAGTTTGATAATGCGCCTCATATATATGCAAGCTCCAATTAGGATCGGACCAATATATCATATAGCTGCCATATTAACGATCGGTCGAAAAATAAGTTGTATGAAAAAAAATTTTGTTTAGCGTGATATCTTGACCAAACCCGGCACGTATTAGTTTTACTATGCTCCTCGAAAGTTAAGATGTTGTATGAAAAAAAATTTTTTTTATCAAGATATTGGACTAAACTCGGCACTTAGGAACGATCTGTCGAAAGTTAAGATGTTGTATGAAAACAAAATTTGTTTATAAAGACATCTGAACTTGTTAGCTTTACTATGCTCCTCATATATATGCAAAATCCTATTAAGATCGGACCACTATATCATATAGCTACCATAGGAACGATCGAGTGAAAATTATCTTGTTGTATGAAAAAAAAGTTGCTTATCAAGATATCTTGACTAAACTCGGCATTAAATAGCTTTACTATGCTCTTCAAATATATGCGAAATTTTATTCAGATTGGACCACATTTTTGTGTATCAAGATATGTTGACCAAACTCGCCATTTATTAGTATTGCTTTGCTCCTCATATATATACAAAATCCTATGAAGATCGGCTCACTATATTATATAGCTGCCTAGGAACGATCGGTCGAAAAATAAGTTGTATGAAAAACAATTTTGTTTATCAAGATATCGTGATCAAACTCGGCACTTAGGAACGATCGGTCGAAAGTTAAGATGTTGTAGTAAAAAAAAAATTTTGTTTATAAAGACATCTTCACCAAACTCGGCAGTTAGTTTTGGTTTGCTCCTCATAATATAGAAAATCCTATTAAGGTCGGACCACAATATCATATAGATGCCATTGGAACGATCGGTCGAAAATTAAGCTGTTAAATGAAAAACATTTTTGTTTATAAAGATATCTTGACCAAACTCGGCATTTATTAGTTTTGTTATGCTCCTCATAGATATGCAAAATCCTATTAAGATCGGACCACTATATCGTATAGCTACCATAGGAACGATCGGTTGAAAATTAGCTTGTTGTATGAAAAAAAGTTGTTTATCAAGATATCTTGACTAAACTCGGCATTGTTTATCAAGATATCTTGACTAAGCTCGGCATTAAATAGTTTTACTATGCTCTTCATATATATGCGAAATCCTATTCAGATTGGACCACATTTTTGTGTATCAAGATATGTTGACCAAACTCACCATTTATTAGTATTGCTTTGCTCCTCATATATATACAAAATCCTATGAAGATCGGCCCACTATATTATATAGCTGCCTAGGAACGATCGGTCGAAAAATAAGTTATATGAAAAAAATTGTAGTTTATCAAGATATCTTGACCAAACTCGGCATTTATTAGTTTTACTATGCTCCTCATATAAATGCAAAATCCTATTAATATCGGACCACTATATCATATAGCTGCCATAAGAACGATAGGTTGAAAATTAGCTTGTTGTATGAAAAAAAAGTTGTAATATAAAAATATAGATATCTTGACCAAATTCGTCATTTATATATGATATAATTTTCCGATCTAAATAGGATTTTGCATATATATGAGAGGCATACTAATTTTACTACGGTCGAATATTAAGTTATTGTATGGAAACCTTTGTCATTCAAGATATTTTAATTAAACACGCCATTTAAAAATTTAACTATGCTCCCTTCATTTTAGCTGTCATTAGAACGATCGGTCGAAAGCTAAGATGTTTTATTAAAAAAATTTTGTTTATCCCGATATCTTGATTAAACACGGCATTTATCAGTTTTACTCTGCTCTTCATATATAGCTGCCAAGGAACTATCGGTTGAAAATAAGCATGTTGTAAGAAAAAAAATTGTTTATCAAGATATCTTGACTAAACTCGGCATTTATTAGTTTTACTATACTCCTCATATATATGCGAGTTGTTATTAAGATCGGGCCACTATATGATATAGCTGCCATAGGAACAATCGGTCGAAAATTAAGATGTATGAAAAACATTTTTGTTTATTAAGATATCTTTACCAAATTCGGCATTTATTAGTTTTACTTTGCTCCTCATATATATGCAAAATCCTATTAATTTTGGACAACTATATCATATAGCTGCCGAGGAACGATCAATCGAAAAATAAATTGTATAAAAAAAATTTTTGTTTATCAAAATATCTTCACCAAACAAGGAATTTATTAATTTTTTTATGTTTCTCATATATATGCGAAATCCTATTAAGATCAGCCCACCATATCGTATAGCTGCCATTGGAAGGATCGGTCGAAATTTAAGTTGTTATGAAAATATATTTGTTTTTCACGATATCTTGACTAAACTAGGCATTTATTAATTTTACTGAGCTCCTCATATAATTGCAAAATCCCATTAAGATCGGCCCACTATATCATGTAGCTGCCATAGGAAAGATCCGTCGAAAATTAAGATGTATGAAAAACATTTTTGTTTATCAAGATATCTTGGCCAAACAACGGCACATAGTAGTTTATTTATGCTCCTCATATACATGCAAAATCCTATTCAGATTGGACTACTATGTCACATAGCTGCCGTGGGAACGATCGTTCGCAAATTAAGTTGTTGTATGAAAAAAAATTTTGTTTATCAAGATATCTTGACCAAACTCGGCAGATAGTTCTAATGTGCTCCACATATAAATGCAAAATCCCATTAAGATCAGACCAATTTAAAACTTATATCAAACGTATACGAAGACCCTGGCAAACAATGTAGCATACAAACTATTCGCCGGGTACTGCGCAATCATGATTTTAATGACCAAGTAGCCCGCAAAAAACCTCTCATCAGTTCAAGAGACAGGCTTTGCAGACTCAGGAAGAAAGTATTGACAAAGTCCTATAGACTCTGGTGCAACAGGCGACATATGACCAAGATCCAAATATTCCTTTAGAAAGTTTGAATATTGAATCTTCACATCTGGACGATTTTGTAGTTTGCGTTCCAGGGTCAGGAACCGACGAAAGGCTTGTTGGTATGACGTCCCCAGACATTCCAAACTTCGCTTTAAGGGTAAACGAACTGAATATTGGCCACTAGGCAATCTGATATGAGTCTTGGCAATCTGAAATGTTCTTCACAGATGTTTTCTTTCTTTGAAGTGGTAGGTGTACTTTCTAGCAGGATTCTATCTCCCAAAATCTTCGAACCAATTCATCAGCACGTTCTTCAGAACTTGACTCAAGTTTGCCCGCAGTATGTTTTGCCATTAACATAAAACCAATCACGCGCGGTCCGCCTCCAGAAACTACCCAGCCAAGCCGTGTTTTTTGAAGACACGGTAGTCCTGGGAGAAGCCTTATCTGGCCGACGCTGAGAAGGTCGTAAAACAGGCTAGCTCCAAGTAGCAAGTCCACGCGTTGAGGTTTAAAGAAAGACGGATCTGCAAGATTTATGTTATCGGGAATGTTCCAATTCGTCGTACTGATAGTAAAACTCGGTTTACGCGGTCGCGAAATGTTAAGCAGGGCAATATTGAGACACGTTTCGCAATTTCACTCCGAACCGAAATTTCCATAGAAAATGCTAACTCGTCGAAGTCCTCACGCAATTGGTTACCGATTTCATCAAAGTCTAGTTCTTCGAGGCTAGTGTGAGTAATATCAAATGAGGTCTGAAGCCGCTCGATTAGCTTCAACGTAACACTAAGACCGCACTCATCAATTGCACTAAGTGGCGAGTTAGTTAGAGCATTTCGAAGTGTTTGCAAACTGTCATAAATTGAAATGGCTTTGCGCTTCAGAAAGGTCACCCTGTTTGCAGAGGGCACTGCACTAGAGGCATTATTTTCGGTTGCCATTAGAAGCGTTGATAGAAAGCGTGTGCGAAACTAGCTGAGTAACTAACAACGGTGATCGCTAGTACATGCAAACCGTTCAAAAAACAATAGTTGTAAGAACTTCGGCGAACGCAAGTGTCAAGCTATGTAACAAAGCAACGGCAATAGCTTTGACATAAGTACCGCACGAATGAGCAAAGACTTTAAGCGACCGAAAGGTGGAGTCTTAAGATTATTGCTTAAATGTAAAGCAAATAATCTTACAACAACAAAAAAATCACGTCGGGGTCACCAAATGTTGCGCTACTGAGCTATTTCAATAGCTTTCAAAAATAGAAATAATTAACCTTTTATTTCTTGTGTTCAAATTTGTTTTTATATTTCTTAAAGTTACGAAAAGGAGGCAGACCCGAATTGGTCTGTGCTTATTATTTAAGAACAGTAGTTTTATATAGGCAAGCGAACCCGAATTAGTACGTGCCAATTTAAGCGAAGCGATAATTATTAGTTATAATTTTGAGTAATGCAAGTGGCCGATGTGTACCAAATGCAGGAAGCGAACGAACTTAACTAAACTCGATGCGCAGTATCGAGGCCTTCGCATAAGTAAAGCTAGGGCAATAAAACGATCGTTACAGCGAAGAGCGGCAGCTCTATGTAAATGAATTCTTAAGAGCGAAATTTAGGCAACTGCTTTGCAGAGCGAGTATTATAAGATAAAATTAAGATGCTGCTCTTGTCAGTTGCGAGGTCGCTCCAGTAGTTTTGGCTAGACACTGCCATACGAACGATCGGTCTAAAAATAAGTTGTATGAAAAAAATTATTGCTTATTAAGATATCTTTACCAAACAAGGCATTTATTAATTTTTTAATGTTTCTCATATATATGCAACATCCTATTAAGATCGGACCACCATATCATATAGTTGCCATAGGAATGATCGGTCAAATAATATGTTGTTGTATGAAAAAAAAAGTTGTTAATCAAGATATCTTAACCAAACTCCGTATTTATTAGTTTCGGCATTTGTTAGATTTACTATGCTCCTCATATACATGCAACATCCTATCAATATCGGTCCACTATATAAACTAAGTTTTACTATGCGCCTCGTATATATGCAAAATCCTATTAAGAAAGGACTACTATATCATATAGCTGATATTGGAAAAATCGGTCGAAAATTAAGTTGTATGAAAGACAATTGGTCTTATCAAGATATCTTGACCGAACTCGGCATTTATTAGTTTTACGATGCTCCTCATATATATACAAAATCCTATTAAGAGCGGAATACCATGTCATATAGCTGCCAAAGGAAGGATCGGTCGAAAAATAATTTGTTGTTTGGAAAAATTTTTTTTTATGCACTATATCGTGTCTAAACTCCGCATTTATTAGTTTGACTATGCTCCTCATATATATGCAAAATCCTATCAACGTCGGTACACTTTCATATAGCCGCTATTGGAACGATCGGTCGAAAATTAAGTTGTATGAAAAAATTTTTGTTTTTCAAGGTATATTGACCAAACCCGGCAGTTAGTTTTACTATGCTTCTCATATATATGCAAAATCCTATCCGACAACTATATCATATTGCTGCCATAGAAACGATCTGTCGAAAATTTTGTTGTTGTATGAAAAAAAAGTTGTTTATTAAGATATCTTGACCAAACCCGGCATTTATTAGTTTCGGCATTTATTAGTTTTACTATGCTCCTCATATACATGCAAAATCCTATCAACATTGGTCCACTATATCATATAGACGCTATATAATTTGTTGTTTGGAACATTTTTTTGTCATTCAAGATATATGAATTATTTACGGTATTTAAAGTTTTCACTATGCTCCTTTCATTTTGGAAAATCTTATTTATTTTGGACCACAATATCAAATACCAACAATATAACTGTCATAGGAACGATCGGTCGAAAATTAAGTTGTGGTATGAAAAATGTTGTTTATCTAGATATCTTGACCAAACTCGGCATTTAGTACCTTAACTATGCTCCTCACATACAGTGGCTCACAGCTTATTTAATGCAGTGCGTATTCAGGACTTAAGAGGTATGTAGCAACAAAACTATTAAGAATTGAATAAACATATTGGTACCATTTTAAAGAGTAATTTGTCTAGTTTTATAAGGAACATAATTTATGAATAATAAATAGTTACTATATACCTTAAAAATTAAAAATCAAAAAATACTGAAAATTTAAGGTCACAGCTTATTTTATGCAGGCACTTCTGTGTGCAGTGGTACTTTACTGTTGCACCACCTAGCGGTACTTTATTTTTCGATGCCTTTGCTATGCTTCCTAAATTTGTCACTTGGTGTCCATATTAGTGAATATTTAAAATGGGTCCTCAAACAACAATTGTGCAAATAGAATTGGTTATTAACCACTTTAAAAATGGTCACTCTCAAGGAAAAATTGCAGAGATGCTCAACATTAACGCCTCTACAGTCCAAGAAATTATTGAACGTTTCGTTTGCGAGAATCGGGTGCGATATAAAGACAGAAATGCTCCGAACTCAAATTTCAAAGAGAGTGGTACGCGACTCTCCGCTGTAAAACTTACAACAAAGTTTAAGAAGACCTAGGCAAGAAATGTAGCATAGAAATTATTCGCCGGGTACTGCGCGATCATGATTTTAATGGCCAAGTAGCCCGCAGAAAACCTTTCATCAGTTCAAAGAACAGGCTTTGTAGACTCAGCTTAGCCAGAGAACACGTTTTAAATGCACCAGAGTTATAAAACTCTGTGATATTCGCAGATGAGTCGAAATTCATCATTTTCTGATTATACGGCATGTCTTACGTTTGACGGAAACCAAAAAGTGAGCATGTCAAAGAATACTTAATAGCAACTGTTAAACATGGCGGTAGCAGCCTCATGGTTTGGGCCTGTATGTCTGCTGGAGGTACTGGAAACTTAACTTTTATTAAGAGTAAGATGGACAAACTAATGTTCATTCGAATTTTAAAAGGTATTTTACTGCAAAGTGCTGAAAATCTGGGCATACTGTCGAATTTTTGGTGTTACCAGTATAATAACCCAAAACACAAAGCATGTGGCATCAGTTGTGGCTTACTTATAACTGTCCCACTTGATTGAAAATGTATGGTCAGAATTCGATGAAATCATTCGAAAACACAAAATTTCCAATAAAAACGACCTTAAAGTGGCTCTAAAGGCTGAGTGGCACAAAATTACATCAGAAGTAACTCAATAGATGGTGGCATCAACGCAGAATCGCTTTAAATCATTTGTTTGTTTACAAGACTATTATATCAAGTATTACAAAAAATTAATTTTACCATAAAAAGTAAAGTTTTTTGAATCCCAAGTGCCTGCATAAAATAAGTTGTGCCATAGGAACGATCGTTCGAAAATTAAATTGTATGAAAATAAATTTTGATCATTAAAATATCATGACCAAACTCGGCATTTATTAGTTTTACTTTGCTCCTCATATATATGAAAAATCCTGTTAAGATCGGACCACAATACCATACAGCTGCCAGGGAACGAACGGTCAAAAATTAAGTTTTTGTTTCATAAACTCTTTGGCTAATCAAGATATCTTAACCAAACTCGGCATTTATTAGTTTTACTATGCTACTTATATATATGCAAAATCCTATTAATATCGGATCACAAAATCATAAAGCTGCCGTAGGAACGATAGGTCGAAAATTTAATTGTTGTATGAAAAAAAATGTTGTTTAAATTGTTTAAAGATAAAAAGTTTTTTTTATTAAGATATTTTGACCAAACTCGGCAGTTAGTTTTACTATGCTCCTCATATATATGCAAAATCCTGTTAAGATCGGACCACAATACCATACAGCTGCCAGGGAACGAACGGTCAAAAATTAAGTTGTTGTTTCGTAAACATTTTGGCTAATCAAGATATCTTAGCCAAACTCGGCATTTATTAGTTTTACTATGCTACTTAGGAACGATAGGTCGAAAATTAAATTGTTGTATGAAAAAAAATTTTGTTTCAGTTGTTTAAGGATAAAAAGTTTTGTTTATCAAGCTATTTTAAAAAACTCGGTATTTATTAGTTTAACTATGCTCCACATATATATACAAAATCCTATTAAGATCGGACCACTATATCATATAGCTGCCATAGGAACGATTGTTGGAAAAATAAGTTGCTGTATGAAAAAATGTTTATTTTAGCATGATATCTTAACCAAACTCGGAGTTTATTAGTTTTACTATGCTCCTCATATATATACAAAATCTCAGTAAGATCGGAGAACTATATCATATAGCTGCCATAGGAACGATCAGTAGAAAAATTAACCAGTTGTTTGAAAAAATTTTGTTTATTAAGATAATATGACCAAACTCTGCAGTTAGTTGTACCATGCTCCTCATATATATGCAAAATCCTATTAATATCGGAACACAATATCATATAGCTGCTAAGGAACGATCGTTCGAAAATTAAGCAGTTAAATGGAAATTTTTTTTGCTTTTCACGATATCTTAACTAAACTCGGAGTTTATTAGTATTACTATACATATATAACAAAATCCTATTAATATATACGCAAAATCCTATTAATATCGGATAGTTTGTTAGAAACGATCGGTCGAAAATTAAGTTATATGAAACAAACTTTTGTTTATCAAGATATCTTGACCAAACTCGGCATTTATTAGTTTTACTTTGCTCCCCATATATATGCAAAATCCGATTAAGATCGGTACACTATCATATAGCTGGCATAATATCGGTCGAAAAATATGTTATATGAAGATCAGTTTTGTTTGTCAAGATATCTTTACCAAACTCGGCATTTATTAGATTTACTATGCTCCTCATATATATACAACATTTTATCAAGATCGGACCACAATATCATATAGCTGCTATTAGAACGATCGGTTAGTGCCCCTCACGTACGAAGCAATTTCGTAATGTCGCCATGGGGTTTTTGCTAATGCTCGGCTCAGTGCGGCCCGAAATCAAAGCAGCAGCTGCATGTCAAATGAATCAGTATATTAGATATCCGTTCAGCCAACTTTTTTCACGTTGTATGAAAAAAAATTTTTTTTATCAAGAAATCATGACCAAACTCGGCATTTGTTAGTTTTACTATGCTTCTCATATAAATGCATAATCTCATCAAGATCTGACCACTATATCATATAGTTGCCATAGAAACGATCGGTCGTAAATTAAGTTGTTGCTAGAAATTATTTTTGTTTATCAAGATATCTTGACCAAACTCGGCATTTATTAGTTTTACTTTGCGCCACATATAAAAGACCTATTAAGATTGGCAAACTATATCGTATAGCAGCCGTAGGAATGATCGGTTGCTGTATGAAAAAACTTTGGTTTATTAAGATATCTTGACCAAAGTCGGCATTTATTAGATTTACTATCCCATTTTACTAAATCCCATTAAGATCGGACCACTATATCGAATAGTTGTCACTGGAACGATCCATCGAAAATTAAGTTGTTGAATGAAAAAAATTTTGTTTAAAGATATCTTGACCACACTCGGCAGTTATTAGTTTTCCTATACTCCTCATATATATGTAAAATCTTATTTAGATTAGATTGCCATAGGAACGATCGGTCGAAAATTAAGTTGTTGTATGAAAAAAAATTTTGTTTATCAAGATATCTTGACCAAACTCGGCATTTAATAGATTTTTTACGCTTCTCATATAAATGCATAATCCCATCAAGATCGGACAACTATATCATATAGTTGCCATAGGAACGATCGGTCGAAAATTAAATTGATGTATGAAAAAAAATGTTTATCAAGATATCTTTACCAAACTCGGCACTTATAAGTGGTACTATGCTCCTCATATAAATGAAAAATCCACTCAAGATCGGACCACTATATCATATAGCTGCCATAGGAACAATCGTTCGAAATATTAGTTGTGGTATGAAAAAAATTTTGTTTATGAAGATATCTACCAAACACGGCATTTATTAGTTTTACTATGCTCATCATATATATGTAAAATCCTATTAAGATCGGACAACTATATCATATAGCTGCCATAGGAATGATCGTTCGAAAGTTAAGATGTTGTATGAAAAAAAATTTGTTTATCAAGATATCTTCACCAAACTCGGCATTTATTAGTTTCATATAAATGTAAAATCCTATTAAGATCGGACCACTATATCATATAGCTGCCATAGGAACGATCGGTCAAAAGTTAATATGTAATATGAAAAAACTTTGGTTTATTAAGATATCTTGACTCAAGTCGGCATTTATTAGTTTTACTATCCCATTTTACTAAATCCCATTAAGATCGGATTACTATATCAAATAGTTTTCACTATTTCATATCGAAATATAAGTTGTCGTATGAAAAAATTTTGTTTATCAAGATATCTACCAAGCTCGGCATTTATTAGTTTTACTATGCTCATCATATATATGTAAAATCCTATTAAGATCGGACCACTATCTCATATTGCTGCCAAGTTGTATGAAAAAAATAGTTGTTTATCAAGATATCTTGACCAAACTCAACATTTATTAGTTTTACCATGTGCCTCATATATATGCAAAATCCTGTTATGATCGGACCACAATATCATAAAGCTGCCACTGGAACGATCGTTCAAAAATTAACTTCATGTTTATCAAGACATCTTTACCAACCACGGCTTTTATAAGTTAAGCTATGCTCCTCATATATTCGCAATATCCTATTAATATCGGACCCAAAATATCGTTTAGCTGCCGTAGGAACGATCTATCAAAAATTAAGTTGTTTTCTGACAAAAAATTTTGTTTATCAATATTCCTTGACCAAACTTGGCATTTATTAGTTTTACCCTATTTAGATCGGAACACTATCTCAGATAGCTGCCATAGGAACAATCGGTCAAAATTAATTTGTTGTATGAAAAACATTTTTGTTTATTAAGATATCTTGACCATACTCGGCATTTATTAGTTTTACTATGCTCCTTATATAAATGCAAAATCCTACCAAGATCGGACCACTATCTCATATAGCTGCCATCGGAATAATAGGTCAAAAATTAATTAGTTGTATGAAAAAAAATTTTGTTTATCAAGGTTTCTCGGCGAAACTCGGCATTTATTAGTTGACTATGCTCCTCTTATATATGCGAAATCCTAGTATGATGGACCACAATATCTTATAGCTGCCATCGGAACGATCGGTCGAAAATTAAGTTGTTGTATGAAAAACTGTTTTGTTTATCAAGATATCTTGACCAAACTCGGCATTTATTAGTTTTACTATGCGCCTCATATATATGCAAAGTCCTATTAAGAGCGGACCACAATCATATAGCTGTCATAGAACGTTTGGTCGAATATGAAGTTGTTGAATGAAACAACATTTTTTTATCAAGATATCTTGACAAAACATTGCGCCAATTAGTTTTACTACGCTCCTAACAAAATCGCACCACTATATCATTTAGCTGCCATAGTAAAATCCTATTAAGATCGGACCACAATATCACATAGCTGTCATGTAACGTTTGGTCGATAATTAAGTTGTTAACTGAAAAAAAATGTTGTTTATCAAGATATCTTGACCAAACACGGCACTTATTAGTTTTACTAAGCTTCTCATATAAATGCAAAATCCAATCAAGATCGCATCACTATATCATATAGCTGCCATAGGAACGATCGGTCGAAAATTAAGTTCTTGTAAGAAAAACCTTTTTGTTTATAAAGATATCTTCACCAAACTCGGCATTTATTAGTTTTGCAATGCGCTTCATAGATATGCAAAATCCCATTATGAGCGGACCACAATATCTTATAGCTGCCATAGGAACGATCGGTAGAAAAATAAATAAACAAAATTTTGTTTATCAAGATATCTTGACCAAACTATACCATACTCCCCATATAAGTGCAAAATCCTATCAAGATCGGACCACTTTATCATATAGATACCATAGGAACGATTGGTCGAAAATTAAGATGTAGTATTAAAAAAAATTTTGTTTATCAAGACATCTTGACCAAACTCGGCTTTTATTAGTTTTACTATGCTTCTCATATAAATGCAAAAGCCTATCAAGAGCGAACCACTATATCATATAGCTGCTATAGGAACGATTGGCATTTATTAGTTTTACTATGCGCCTTATAGATATGCAAAATCCTATTATGAGCGGATCCCAATATCTTATAGCTGCCATGTTGTATGAAAAAAATTTTTGCTTATCAAGATTCCTTGGCCAAACTTGGCATTTATTAGTTTTGTCCTATTAAGATCGGACCACTATCTCATATAGTTGCCATAGGAACAAGCGGTCGAAATTTAAGTTGCATAACAAAAATTTTTGTTTATCAAAATATCTTGACCAAACTCGGCATTTATTAGTTTTACTATGCTCCTTATATAAATGCGAAATGCTATCAAGATCGCACCACTATATCATACAGCTGCCAGGGAACAATCGGTCAAAAATTAAGTTGTTGTATGAACAAGACCTAGCTCGGCACTTGTTAGCTTTATTATGATGCTCCTCATATAAATGCAAAATTCTCATAAGATCGGACCACAATATCATATAGCTGCCGTAGAAACGATCTGTCAAAAATAAAATTATATGAAAAAAAAAATTTGCCTTTGAAGATTCCTTGACCAAACTTGGCATTTATTTCTTTGATCCTATTAAGATCGGACCACTATCTCATATAGCTGCTATAGGAACAACCGGTCGAAAACTAAGTTGTATGAAAAAAAATTTAATATATCAAGATATCTGGACAAAACTCAACATTTATAAGTTTTACTATGCTCCATATATAAATCCAAAATCCTTTCATGATCGGACCACTATATCATACAGCTGACATGGAACGATCGGTCAAAAATTAAGTTGTATGAAAAAAACGAAACTCGGCACTTGTTAGCTTTACTATGCTCCTCATATAAATGTAAAATACTATCAAAATCGGACCACTATATACAGCTGCCATAGGAACGATCAGTCGAAAATTAAGCTGTTGTATGAAAAAAATTTTGTTTATCAAGACATCCTCACCAAACTCGGCATTTATTAGTTTTACTTAGATCCTCATATTAATGCAAAATCTAATCAAGATCGCATCACTATATCATATAGCTGCCATAGGAACGATCAGTTATAGTATGCTCTTTCTACTTCGCTCGTCATTTATATGTGTTCACACAAGAAGTGTATCCGGCAGTCGCCATCCAACCGCCATGTAACTCCGGAACCAGTACATGGAACATGAAATTCACCTCACTTACACTAATACATTGTAATGTACTCTGAAAATACAGACCAGATGAAAAATAACCTTCAAGCGAACAAAACGTGTTTTTTCAAACCTAATTAATAAAATTGTGCAGAGCAGAAACGCTCCCCCAACGATACTTCATTTCGTAAAGTTCACCTGGAAGCCCTGCGGACGCCCTACTACAACATTTGGTCCTTCGAGCCGGATACACTTCTTGTCGCATCTAGCATATCCAGTTCGCCCCAGCAAGCATTGGTGGATCTGCAACAAAAGGTTCCAGGAACAGCTACAAATTGAAACAAGATAAGTAGCAGTGCACCTACCTCAACTCGTCCATTGCCAAATTTCCGGCAACTCCAGTCCGATTTATTCGTATTTGTGTGTCTGAACATATTTTTTTCGCTTCACATTCTCCGTGGTTAAAGCGAGGGCAATTGCATTTAAAAAGAAAAACCCGCAAATAAAATATTGTTCATCTAAAAAGTGACAAATATTAGAAAAAATAAAACAGAAAGTGGCTCTAAAATAAAGGGTCGCCATATTGGTGTCGGTACATATGTATATACATATATGTACAAGTGCATACCCAAAATTTAACCGATCGCCATATTGATGTACGCAAGTACATCAAGACATATCTGCACACATAGGCTTTCGCTCTGTTGAACAACAAGTGTATGCGCTTCTCCATTCTAACCTTCACCAAATAATCACATACCTAAATATAAAAAAAACACACAATTCTGATTGGTATTTATTTAATTAAAACCACACTGTGCAAATTCACCTGCATGTATACAAACACACGCACATCATATTATATGTGCATCGTTTGTTATTTTTCCTCCACAGCAGCTTCAAGAGAAATTTATATATTTCTTTTTACAAATTAATTGGCAAGTGCAAAAGGTAAACAAACATCAGGTTGTAAAGTATCAAGATCGGTTTTCGATAAACTGATTCTGAGAAACTTTTATATTTTTGTATGTTTCCACATTGCCACTGAGCTGCGTTTACTTAATAAAATACAAACATATGCATTACTTTTTCTTATTCTTATAAAAATTTATAAATCATAATTATAAGTTAAGACGTTTCCAAGTTGCGTAATAAATCGAATATCCGTGCGATTTTTCTTAAGTAAAAGAAACTAAGTAAGCATCAATTTAGTAAACTATCTGTAAAATAATTAATTTAACAAAATTTTCCGATTTCGTTGGACTCAATAGTGAACACCATTTTGGTCATTCCATTTTACTCTGATATCCCGATTCCATCGTTCCTGTGCCATATCTTATTCCGTTTTCGCTCGGCTGATTCTAATTATTTGTATTTGATCACATTTCACCTGGTTATTACGATTTTTGGCTCTGTGATGAGCCTAGTATGCCAATCGGTGGTGATCAAAACAGTCACAAACGACTCACAGCACCGTCAGTTAAGGAGTCAAAGCGACCTTTAACCTCACCTAGAACAGTTTTCGGGAAACTCAAAGTCGAGAGTACCAGCACAACCGTCCGCAAGACTGAGTCCGATTCCAACAAGAGATATTACCCCAAAAATTACCCGTTCGACTACGCAAAAAATGCAGAAGTCAAGCGAAATGACACTGAACGACTTCGTTTCTATAACTGACCGACTAGGCCAGTTTGAAGTGAAGATCAATGACGCAGCGGACAGTGACGTGTCACTGTTCACTCTCCAAGTCCGTCGAGATCAGATTAAGACTGCAGCAGCAGTGACCTGGTGGCTATGCAAGCTAAATATGATTACTCGTACTCCGTTAACGAGCGATGTGCGGCTCAACTAAGTGAAAAAATAGAAAGAGCCACGGCCTTAAATAGACAAGCTGAGCAACCCCCTCCAACGTCTCCATGTCCAGGGGTTGCAGTCTCCCGCCATGCGACACTGAAGTTTTCAGTGGGGATTACCTACGCTGGCCTATTTTCCGAGACTTGTTAACAGCGGTTTATATTAACAATCCAAGATTGACGCCGGTGGAAAAATTGTTCCATCTAAATTCCAAAACCAGCGGCGAAGCTAGGGCAATTGTCTCCAAGTCCCCGCTCACGAATGACGGCTTTCAGTCAGCGTGGGCGAGCCTGACGGAGAGATTTGAGAATAAGCGACTATTAGTCAATAGTCAATTGAAAATTCTTTTCAATCTCCCCTCAGCAACACAAGAGTCCGGAGCCGCCCTTAAAGAGCTGCAGGGCACAATCCAGGGGTGTTTAACGGCTCTCGACTTGTCCAGGATGAGCACCGAAAATTAGGATTGTCTGCTTATTTTCTTGTGCTCCTCTAAATTGCCTAAGGTCACGCTGTCGTTATGGGAACAATCGCTCCACGATAAGGCAGAGACACCTCAATGGTCGGAGATGAATTCATTTCTGATCGACCGATATCGCACCTTGGAGGCGATAGAGGATGTACGACCTACCGCACATACGCCACCCCAGTCCAAACCCACAAGAAAAGAGTCCAACCACCTGAGAACCTTCGAAGCAACAGTGACTACAAAGTCACAACACTGCAAATTGTGTCAGAAGGAAAACCATCCCGTGCGTCTATGCCCACGTTTTCTACAAATGTCCGTACCCGAGAGAGTTTCCGTCATTAATCAACAAAAGTTGTGCTTAAACTGCTTCGCCAGACAGCACCAATTGAAAGACTGCACCAGCGCACATAGTTGTTTCACGTGCAAGGGACGTCACAACACGCTGCTCCACCGTGACAGACCCCAGATGCCCTCAGCTTCCACAACACCAATAGTTTTGAACCCTCCTTCATCTATACAGTCCACTTCTACTTCGACCCAAGCTACCGTTCAAAACTACTTTTCCGCAAACTCACATAGTGTTCTCCTCGGCACGGCTGTCATCCAATTGTGTCATTTGGGCACAAAGTATACAGCTCGGGCATTAATCGACTCTGGGTCTGAAGCGACCTTTATTTCAGAGCGATTGTTCAAAAGGGTTAAACTTCCTTATCAACCCGTCGGCGCACAGGTCTCCGGTTTGAATCAAGGCATTTCGGCTCAACTTCAAAAACTTTGCCATTTTAATATTGGCTCTCCGATAAAGCCCAGGGTTCATATTGAAACCTCGGCTTATGTTCTTCAAAAGCTAGCAGCCAATTTGCCCTCCTACACCATCCCCCAAACTGCTTTGAAAGAACTTCCAAAATTACACTTGGCCAATCCCTCTATCTATAGGAGCTCACAGATAGACGTGCTTCTCGGCGCCGATATCCTCCCATCCATATTGTTAGGTGGCTCCTATCCCAACATATGTGGCACTCTCCTTGGTCAAGAAACGATTTTCGGCTGGATCCTTACAGGCCCCGTTTCTAAGACCAGTGCCAAATCTGTCGCATCCTTTTCGACTCAAGTCTCGCTGAATCCAAATGCGAGCTTGGATAAACGGCTCACAAAATTTTGGGAGGTGGAGGATATTCCAGTAAAGCTGGAAAAGGAATCCGACCTGTTTTGTGAGCGCAATTTCCAAAAAAACACTAAAAGGGATAAAAACGGCAGATACTTGGTCACACTGCCATTCAAAGATTCCGATCACATCCAGTTAGGCCATTCAAGGTCCATCGCACTAGCTCAATTTCTACGAAATGAGAATCGTCTGGCAAAAAATACCCCCTTAAGGAGCAGTACGATGCGGTGATCCTGATCCTGATAACTTTTATCTACCACACCATGCTGTTCACAAGCCTGACAGCACCACGACCAAGCTCCGCGTAGTATTTAACGCCTCCCACCCGTCATCAAATGGTAAAAGTCTGAACGATGTGCTACATGCAGGGCCCGTTCTGCAATCCGTCTTAACCATTCAAATTCTAAGATGGCGCTTCTTCCGATATGTCTTCAATGCCGATATCACGAAAATGATACAAACACACGCCCTATCAGAGAATTCTGTTCCGAACAAAGGACAACGAGCTTCGTGACTTCGAGCTCAGCACAGTCACGTTTGGAGTTAACTGTGCCCCCTTTTTGGCAATCCGGGTACAACATCAGTTATCTGATGACGTTCGTTCGCTCCATCCCTTAACAAGTCACATTATTGCAAGCAATATGTTTGTCGACGATATACTAGCGGGAGCCCATTCCAAATCAACGGCAGATCAAGCAATTGCAGAACTCCGCAAAGCCCTTGAATCTGCCGGGTTCCCCTTGCGAAAATGGACATCCAATGAAAAGGACTTGCTAAGAGCGGAGGACCCAAGGACCACTTGCTTCGCGCCGACTTCTTAGAGGTCGAGGAAGCCTGTTTGGCAAAGACTCTAGGGATCAGATGGAAAGCTGACACCGATGAGTTTTTTTTCGCTCCATCCGAGCTAACAACCAAACAGTCCGTCTCCAAACGTGAAGTCCTTTCACAGATTGCCAAACTGTTCATTAGTCAGGCAAAAATATTCATGCAGGAGATCTGGCTCCAAGAACTGGGCTGGGACGATCCGCTACCTGAGAGAGTCTTCTCAGTAAGTGGAATTTATTTCTGCAAGAGTATCCGGGCCTCAGTGCGATTCGCATCCCTAGATGGGTCGAATTCCGCCCACAGGGGACTATTCAATACCACGGGTTTTGTGACGCTTCGCATCGTGCGTATGGGGCCGCCACTTACGTGCGCACTGAGATACAAGATCGCATCTCAGTACATCTCCTAACAGCGAAAACGAGGGTCGCTCCGGTCAAGACGGTATCCTTGCCACGACTAGAGCTGTGCGGAGCAGCAGTTCTGTCCGAGCTATCCGCTGCACTCAGTCCCCAGCTACCTTCCGCTGGCGGCGACTGGTTCTATTGGACAGATCCGAGTACAATCCAGCGGACCTAGCGAGCAGAGGTGCCCCACCACAAGTGTTAGTCAACAATGAGCTGTGGAGGCACGGGCCAGAATGGTTACGCCTACCTCAGAAACAATGGCCCATTCTTTCAGATCCCCTCCCAGATACGACAATAGAGCAACGTACGATTAAAGTAAACCTCGCAAACGCGGCTCCCTCATTTTCTTTTCTCGAGCGCTTCTCCAAGTTCGATCGAGCCCTGCGAGTGTTAGCATACATCTATCGCTTCTTCAAGCGTTGCAAACGATTGTCGCTCCCGTCAACTATTGAAATTGACAGCAACGAGATTTCTTATGCACAAGAAAGACTCATTCTCCTGACCCAGAGACAAGCATACTCGTCAGAGTACACTTGCTTGAGCACGAAGAAACAGCTCACTTCCAGCAAACTCCTTAATTTGAACGCCTTTCTAGATGGTAAGGGAATTATTCGAGCATGTGGTCGTGTAAGAGCGGCCGAAGCACTCGGGTACGATGAGCGGCGTTTAAAACGATCACAGTACTGGATTCCAAAGCTGAAGGTGTTGGTCAAATCCACAATCCATTCCTGCAAAATCTGCGTCATTCGAAAAAAGAAATTGCAAACGCAGCTCATGGGCGACTTGCCTGTGGAGAGTCACATTCTCTCGGCCGTTCACTCACACAGGAGTCGATTTTGAGGGCCCCTTCGATGTTAAAAATGACACAGGTCGAGCCTGTCTTTTTACAAAAGCCCGTGTCTCCAAGAGACCTATCTCTAAGCTGATCCTGCTCCCGATAGAATCTAGTCTCCATTTTCCATCCAGTAGAATCTCCAGTAAAGACTAGAATCCTAGCTCCATAGGTCTGCGGACCATCCGTATAAAGCCGCATCAGTAATGTCTATTATGTTTTTTTTCAACCTTCTTCACGTAACAGCACGATGTCTCCACGCCAACAACAAAGCCGATCCAAGAGCCGACGCGCAACGGAATCGTTCCGATGCCGAGTATGCCGAGGAGTCCACGCGCTACGAAATTGCCAGCGGTTCATGCGGCTATCTCCAGAGAAAAGACTCCGAGCAGTTCTGGTCAACAAATACTGCCCAAACTGCCTGGCTCACCAACATTCCGGGGAGTCCTGTCGCCGCAAGGACTAGTGCCGCAAGTGCCAAGGCGACCATCACACCTTGCTTTATTTCCAAGAAGCGCGTCGAATGCCATCGCGATCTCCAGAGCGATCCCAAACAATGCGCAGCGCCAAGGCCCAAGCGCGACGCTCCGCGCCGCCTTCATCCGCTGGTTCCATCTCCTTGTCGACTTTGATGGAACACAAAAAAACAACCGTGCTCCCGAGAGCACTCATCCGACTTGGAAACGGCAAGGCGACCCGCGACACACGGGCACTTTTAGACCCGTGCTGTCCGGTAAGTCTTATCGACGCATCCTTGGCAAAGGCCTCCGGGCTATCCATCACCAGAGTCGGTAAAGACAACGCTTGCTCGGCCATTATAAGTTCCAGGACCTCTAGCTTCCAGCGAGCGGTCATCCTGCATGTGATGCCAAATCTCCAGTATCGAACTCCAACGAAGCTCGTCAGCGAGAAACTGAAAGAGCCCTTCAACAACTTTTGATTGGCAGACGATCGCTGGTTCCAGCCGGAAATCTCCAATCTGGTGTTGGGCTCGGATATCTACCCAGATTTAATTCTCCAAGGCGTCCTGCCGAGCCATCGCGGCGCACCACTGGCTCCTGCGCTCACCAGTAGGAACAGAGCCACTTCCCTCTCCCCTTTTCTTTTTGCAATACTGCAAGGCGGGCGGCATGTTCACACAAGAAGTGTATCCGGCAGTCGCCATCCAACCGCCATGTAACTCCGGAACCAGTACATGGAACATGAAATTCACCTCACTTACACTAATACATTGTAATGTACTCTGAAAATACAGACCAGATGAAAAATAACCTTCAAGCGAACAAAACGTGTTTTTTCAAATCTAATTAATAAAATTGTGCAGAGCAGAAAAGCTCCCCCAACGATACTTCATTACGTAAAGTTCATCTGGAAGCTCTGCGGACGCCCTACTACAACAATATGAAAAATCCTATTCAGATCGACCCACAATATCATATAGCTGCCTTAGGAACGATCGGTCCTAAGATAAGATGTTGTATAAAAAAAAATTTTTGTTTATCAAGACATCTTGACCAAACTCGGCATTTATTAGTTTGACTATTCTCCTCATATTTATGCGATATATTAGTAAGATTGGACCACAATATCTTATAGCTGAAATAGGAACGATCGGTCGGAAATTAAGTTCTTGTAAGAAAAACCTTTTTGTTTATCAAGATATCTTCACCAAACTCGGCATTTATTAGTTTTACTATGCGCCTCATAGATATGCAAAATTCCATTATGAGCGGACCAGAATATCTTATAGCTGCCATAGGAACGAATGAACAAAATTTTGTTTATCAAGATATCTTGACCAAACTATACTATACTCCCCGTATAAGTGCAAAATCTTATCAGGATCGGAGATACTTTATCATATAGCTACCATAGGAACGATAGGTCGAAAATTATGATGATATATGAAAAAAAATTTTGTTTATCAAGACATCGTGACCAAACTCGGCATTTATTAGTTTGACTATGCGCCTCATATATGTATATGCAAAATCCTATCAACATCGGACCACTTCATCATGTAACTGTCATAAAAACGATAGGTCGAAAATTATGATGATGTATGAAAAAAAGTTGTTTATAAAGATATCTTGACCAAACTCCGCATTTATTAGTTTTATTATGCTCCTTATACATATGCAAAATCCTATTAAGTCGGACCACTAAATCATATAGCTGCCATAGGAACCATCGGTCGAAAATTAAGATGTTTGAAAAACATTTTTGTTTATTAAGATATCTTGACCAACCTCGGCATTTATTAGTTTTACTATGCTCCTTATATATATGAAAAATCCTATTAAGATCGGACCACTATATCATTCAGCTGCCATAGGAACGATCGGTTGAAAATAAGCTTCTTGTAAGAAAAAAAATTGTTAATCAAGATATCTTGACTAAACTCGGCATTAAATAGTTTTACTATGCTCTTCATATATATGCGAAATCCTATTCAGATTGGACCACTATATCATTAAGCTGCCTGTTGCTCTACTGAGCTTTTTCAATATCTTTCACAAATAGAAATAATTAACCTTTTATTTCTTGTGTTCAAATTTGTTTTTACGAAAAGTAGGCAGACCCGAATTGGTCTGTGCTTATTATTTAAGAACAGTAGTTTTATATAGCCAAGCGAACCCGAATTAGTACGTGCCAATTTAAGCGAAGCGATAATTATTAGTTATAATTTTGAGTAATGCAAGAGGCCGATGTGTACCAAATGCATGAAGCGAACGAACTTAACTAAACTCGATGCTCAGCATCGAGGCCTTCGCATAAGTAAAGCTAGGGCAATAAAACGATCGTTACAGCGAAGAGCGGCAGCTCTATGTAAATGAATTCTTAAGAGCGAAATTTAGGCAATTGCTTTGCAGAGCGAGTATTATAAGACAAAATTAAGATGCTGCTCTTATCAGTTGCGAGGTCGCTCCAGTTGTTTTGGCTGCGTAGCCAGACATTCTCCCCCCGTTGGAAGGCATGGGCTTTCAACAGATTCCCTGATGGGCAATAGGCTAAGCTTGTTTGCAGCTCTTCTCGTTTCTTCTGTTGCGGTGCGCAAAATGGCTACTCGAGCGACTCCATCCTTCCCGCGATTAATTCCGTGATTCTCGCCAGTGGCCACCTTAGAGGCGGCAGATTTTCATCCTTCACGCCAGCGAGACCAAACCAGTTGTTGGAGGTATGTTACGCGTTGCCAACCATCCAGACGATTGAATTGTAGGTGCGTCACATCAGTCTCAACGAACGATGAGCTGGGTCCACCAATCAAGAAATGAGCTGGAGTGAGCACATCTTGATCTGCTGTATCTTCTGAAAGAGGAAACAATGGCCTGGAATCAATTATCGATGCTATGTGGCAGACTAGGGTGCGAAACTCTTCGAAGTTGAGAACACAAGATCCAACAGCACGATAAAAATGATGTTTCGCTCTTCACTGTCTTCACTGCTGCTTCCCAAAGGCCGCCAAAATGCGGTGAACGAGGAGGTATAAATTTCCAATCAATGGAATCAGCCATGCAAAATTTATGCACTGAATCAATATGATTGCGACTTATGAATAGACGCTTGAGATCCAGAAGCTCGATCTTGGCGCCGACAAAGTTGGTAGCGTTGTCCGACCATATCTGAGAGTTCCATTTCCAGGTGAACCGCTTTAGTCGCGAAGCAGACGAAGACAGCCATGTAACATTTTACTGGAGCTTTATTTCGTACGTCTGGCTTATAGAAAAATGGTCCACAATAGTCAACGCCAGAGACTTCAAAGGCTCGACAAGCAGTCATTATATGCTCTACTAATCGAGGCTTGGCACGAAAGCATCTCACACATTTTCCAACCACCTTGGATACGGTCTTCCCTTCACCAATCGGCCAATACTGCAACCGAATATGAGCAAGAAGTGCCCGTGGACCAGCGTGTAAGTCCCGATTGTGATACCGAGTGACGACTGAATCTGTGATGGGATGTTGACACGGGAGAATTATTGGATGACGAGCGTCGAAATCCAGCGAAGAGTTTTTCAAACGCCCATCTACTCTAAGAATGCCGAAATCATCCAAAAAAGAGTTAAGTGATGCGATACAACTGGACGGTTTAACAACTCTTCTCGATTGCAATGATTTGATCTCTTCCCACAGGTGTGCTCTCTGGACGAGCCTTAGTAAGAGTTGGGTCCCATGTTGTATATCAGACACTGTTAGTCCAGGATGCCTGCTTCTGTGTATGAATTTATAAATATATCCGAATATACGCTGCATTGTATCAAATGAGTTGACGTATTTACAAGTGGCAGTTATATCAACGAATGGAGATGACGCAAAAAGGACCCTTTTTCTAAGTTCGAGTTCTGTCTTTTCTGACAAGCAACAAGCAGGCCAGTCCAATTTGTTTTTAACTAGAAATTCTGGGCCGTTGAACCACAGTGATGATTGATCTAATTCACTGGGCGTAGATCCTCTCGAGAGTACATCTGCCGGGTTGAGTGAAGTAGGCACGTAACGCCATTCCATGCCATTAGTTAGCTCTTGAATAACAGGTCCAGCCATCAATAGTTCATTTAATGAATAACCTGACGAGGTAGCTGCTGAGCTGTCGAAAACGACTCGCAACTTTGTCGTTGAACTGTCTTCTTTAAAGGCACAGTAATGAGGAAGAAAGTATTGACAAAGTCCTATAGACTCTGGAGCAACAGGCGACATATGACCAAGATCCAAATATTCCTTTAGAAAGTTTGAATATTGAATCTTCACATCTGGACGATTTTGTAGTTTGCGTTCCAGGGTCAGGAACCGACGAAAGGCTTGTTGGTATGACGTCCCCAGACATTCCAAACTTCGCTTTAAGGGTAAACGAACTGAATATTGGCCACTAGGCAATCTGATATGAGTCTTTACGAAATGTTCTTCACAGATGTTTTCTTTCTTTGAAGTGGTAGGTGTACTTTCCTAGCAGGATTCTATCTCCCAAAATCTTCGAACCAATTCATCAGCACGTTCTTCAGAACTTGACTCAAGTTTGCCCGCAGTATGCTTTGCCATTAACATAGAACTACTCAAGCATGGTCCGCCGCCAGAAACTACCCAACCAAGCCGTGTTTTTTGAAGACACGGTAGTCCTGGCTCCAAGTAGCAAGTCCACGCGTTGAGGTTTAAAGAAAGACGGATCTGCAAGATTTATGTTATCGGGAATGTTCCAATTCCAATAAAACTCGGCTAACTATCAGTTATGTTAGGCTCTACCAGAGCTGCGAGGCATGTTGAGTATTCAGAGACTTGAGACTGTATTGTGATAGTGACCGTGTTTTCTTCTGTTTCAAAACGAGAATCTCCTAGACCAGAGACAATGGCTGAGGACTTGTTCTTCTTTAGCTGAAGCTGTTGAGCAAGGCGCGACGTTATAAGGTGAAGCTGAGACCCAGAATTCAAAAGGGCACAAGGTATCAAAGTGCCGGAGCGATTTTTAACAAAGGTCATAGCCGTAGCCAAGGCGACATCACTACTGAAATGCTGGGCAACAAGAGATGTGGAGGTTGATGGCGATGACTTAGCGAAAGAGGCATGGGCTATCGGCGATGAATTTGCAGGCTCAGTCAGCTGACCAGACAGAAATACCGAATTATTTAAATGCAGCAAAGAATGATGTTTCGCCCCGCATGTCCGACAGCATCCAGAGCTGCATGATCGCAATTGATGACCTTTCTTTAGGCAATTCAACCACAATGCAACTCGTTTTGCCTCCCTAAGCCGTAGTCCAGGGGTCAAATTTCCAAATAGAGAACAATTATATATATTATGAACAGGGCTGTCACAAAAGACGCAGACAGGGGCGTCGTGGTTAGTGGCGATAAATGACGATCTACTGGTGTTAATTGCTCTAGTTTTTCCCACCTGATGGCTAGGGGCATAGCTTGCCATAGCAAAATTTACGGTTTCCATTGTTCGGCATCTCTGCTCCAGAAACGTAGCCATATGCTCCCACGATGGTATTAAGTTGACGAACGACGAATCCTCTAGCCTTTCTTCCCATTTGGCTTGTGATGTTGGGTCCAGCTTTTGTAAAATAATCTGCACAATGACGCATCCAGCGATTTGTGCGGAGTTGCCCATGCTCTTTAACGCGCGAATATGTGCGTTGAATTGGTCGGATAACTCCCTTAGCGATAACTCCAATATCTCAAGTATGTGTGCCTGAAAAACCAAACGTCTACTATAAAACCTTTTCTCCAATAAATTAAGTGCTATGGCATAATTATCGTTTGTTATTTCCAATGATCGAATCGCGTCCAGCGTTGTGAACTTAGATTAAAAGTCGGCCCATTCTGTGTAACCAACACTGAATGTAGGCAACTTTATTGAGGGTAGTGTCGGCGGTGCCTTAGCTCTAACTGACAATATTGAGACACGTTTCGCAATTTCACTCCGAACCAAAATTTCCATAGAAACTGCTAACTCGTCGAAGTCCTCACGCAATTGGTTACCGATTTCATCAAAGTTTTGTTCTTCGAGGCTAGTGTGAGTAATATCAAATGAGGTCTGAAGCCGCTCGGTTTGCTTCAGCCTAACACTAAGACCGCACTCATCAATTGCACTAAGTGGCGAGTTAGTTAGAGCATTTCGAAGTGTTTGCAAACTGTCATAAATTGAAATGGCTTTGCGCTTCAGAAAGGTCACCCTGTTTGCAGAGGGCACTGCACTATAGGCATTATTTTCGGTTGCCATTAGAAGCGTTGATAGAAAGCGTGTGCGAAACTAGCTGAGTAACTAACAACGGTGATCGCTAGTACATGCAAACCGTTCAAAAAACAATAGTTGTAAGAACTTCGGCGAACGCAAGTGTCAAGCTATGTAACGAAGCAACGGCAATAGCTTTTACATTAGTACCGCACGAATGAGCAAAGACAAAGCGACCGAAAGGTGGAGTCTTTTAAGATTATTGCTTAAATGTAAAGCAAATAATCTTACAACAACAAAAAAATCACGTCGGGGTCACCAAATGTTGCGCTACTGAGCTTTTTCAATAGCTTTCACAAATAGAAAATATTAACCTTTTATTTCTTGTGTTCAAATTTGTTGATGTTTTTATATTTTTTAAAGTTACGAAAAGTAGGCAGACCCGAATTGGTCTGTGCTTATTATTTAAGAACAGTAGTTTTATATAGGCAAGCGAACCCGAATTAGTACGTGCCAATTTAAGCGAAGCGATAATTATTAGTTATAATTTTGAGTAATGCAAGTGGCCGATGTATACCAAATGCATGAAGCGAACGAACTTAACTAAACTCGATGCGCAGTATCGAGGCCTTCGCATAAGTAAAGCTAGGGCAATAAAACGATCGTTACAGCGAAGAGCGGCAGCTCTATGTAAATGAATTCTTAAGAGCGAAATTTAGGCAATTGCTTTGCAGAGCGAGTATTATAAGACAAAAATTAAGATGCTGCTCTTATCAGTTGCGAGGTCGCTCCAGTTGTTTTGGCTGCGTAGCCAGACATTCTCCCCCCGTTGGAAGGCATGGGCTTTCAACAGATTCCCTGATGGGCAATAGGCTAAGCTTGTTTGCAGCTCTTCTCGTTTCTTCTGTTGCGGTGCGCAAAATGGCTACTCGATCGACTCCATCCTTCCCGCGATTAATTCCGTGATTCTCGCCAGTGGCCACCTTAGAGGCGGCAGATTTTCATCCTTCACGCCAGCGAGACCAAAACAGTTGTTGGAGGTATGTTACGCGTTGCCAACCATCCAGACGATTGAATTGTAGGTGCGTCACATCAGTCTCAACGAACGATGAGCTGGGTCCACCAATCTAGAAATGAGCTGGAGTGAGCACATCTAGATCTGCTGGATCTTCTGAAAGAGGAAACAATGGCCTGGAATTAATTATCGATGCTATGTGGCAGACTAGGGTGCGAAACTCTTCGAAGTTGAGAACACAAGATCCAACAGCACGATAAAAATGAGTAATGCAAGTGGCCGATGTGTACCAAATGCATGAAGCGAACGAACTTAACTAAACTCGATGCGCAGCATCGGGGCAATAAAACGATCGTTACAGCGAAGAGAGGCAGCTCTATGTAAGTGAATTCTTAAGAGCGAAATCTAGGCAATTGCTTTGCAGAGCGAGTATTATAAGATAAAATTAAGATGCTGCTCTTGTCAGTTGCGAGGACGCTCCAGTTGTTTGGGCTGCGTAGCCAGACACTGCCATACGAACGATCGGTCTAAAAATAAGTTGTATGAAAAAAATTATTGCTTATTAAGATATCTTGACAAAACAAGGCATTTATTAATTTTTTAATGTTTCTCATATATATGCAACAGCCTATTAAGATCGGCCCAATATCGTATAGCTGCCATTGGAAGGATCGGTCGAAAGTTAAGTTGTTTTGAAAATATATTTGTTTTTCACGATAACTTATTAAACCCGCCGTTTATAAGGTTTACTGAGCTCCTCATATTTATGCGAAATCCTTTAAAGATCGGACTACTATATCATGTAGCTTCCATAGGATGCATCGGTCGAAAATTAAGTTGTTTTATGAAAAACTATTTTTTTTATCTAGATATCTTAACCAAACTCGAAATTTATTAGTTTGCTCCAAATATATATGTGAACTCTTATTAAGATCGGATCACTATATCAGATAGCTGCCATACGAACGATCGGTGGAAAATTAAGATGTATGAAAAACATTTTTGTTTATCAAGATATCTTGACCAAACTCGGCATTTATTAGTTTTCTATGCTCCTCATATATACACAAAATCCTATTTAGATCGGTACTCTATATATATATTCAAAATCCTATTAAGATCGAACCACCATATCATATAGTTGCCATAGGAAGGATCGGTCGAACTTTTTGTTGTTGAATTGAAAATTTTTTAGTTTTTCATGATATCTTTACTAATTTCGCCCCGTTATTAGATTTACTGAGCTCCTCATATTTACGCGAAATCATATTAAGGTCGGACCATATAGCTGCCATAGGAACGATGGGATAAAATTAATTTGTTGTATGAAAAACAAGTTGAAATATAAAAATATAGATATCTTGACCAAATTCGTCATTCATTAATTTTATTATGGTTCTCATATATATGGAAAATCCTATTAGGATTGAGTTGTTGAAATGAAAATTTTTTGTTTTTCACGATATGTTGACTAAGCTCGGCATTTATTAGTTTTACTATGCTCCTCATATATATGCAAAATCCCATTAAAATGGGACTACTATTTCATATGGCTGCTATTGGAACGATCGGTCGAAAATTAAATTATTGTATTCAAAAAAATTTGGTTTATCAAGATACCTTGACCAAACTCTTCATTTATTAGTTTTATCCTATTTAGATCGGACCACTATGTCATATAGCTGCAAGAGAGCGATCGGTCGAAAATTAAGTTGTCGTATGAAAAACATTTTTGTTTATCAAGACATCTTCACCAAACTCGGCATTTATTAGTTGTACTATGCTCCACATATTAATGTAAAATATTATCAAGATATCGTGAACGATCGGTCAAAAGCTAAGTTGTATAAAAAAAATATTGTTTATTAAAATATCTTGACCAAACTCGGCAGTTAGTTCTACTGTGCTCCTCATTAATATATGCAAAATCCTATTAATATCGGACCACTATATCATATAGCTGCCATAGGAACAATCGGTCAAAAGCTAAGTTGTTGTTGGATAAACAATTTTGTTTATGAAGATATTTGCACCAAACTTGGTATTTATTAGTTTTTCTATGCTCCTCATATACAAGCAAAATCCTATTAAGATCGGACCAGTATATCATATAGCTGCCAAAGGAAGGATCGGTAGAAAAATAATTTGTTTGGAAAAAATTTTTTTTTGCACTATATCGTGACTAAACGTAGCATTTATTAGTTTGACTATGCTCCTCATATATATGCAAAATCCTATCAACGTCGGTACACTATTTCATATAGCCGCTATTGGAACGATCGGTCGAAAATTAAGTTGTATGAAAAAATTTTAGTTTTTCAAGATATATTGACCAAACCCGGCAGTTAGTTTTACTATGCTCCTCATATATATGCAAAATCCTATTAAGATCCGACAACTATATCATTTTACTGCCATAGAACGATCTGTCGAAAATTTTGTTGTTGTATGAAAAAAAAGTTGTTTATTAAGATATCTTGACCAGACTCGGCATTTATTAGATTCGGCATTTATTAGTTTTACTATGCTCCTCATATACATGCAAAATCCTATCAACATTGGTCCACTATATCATATAGACGCTATAGGAACGAACGGTCGAACATTAATTTGTTGCTTGGAAAATATTTTTGTCATTCAAGATATATGAATTGATCACGGTATTTAAAGTTTTCACTATGCTCCTTTCATTTTGGAATATCTTATTTACATCGGACCACAATATCATATAGCTGCCATAGGAACGATCGGTCGAAAATTAAGTTGTGGTATGAAAAATGTTGTTTATCTCGATATCTTGACCAAACTCGGCATTTAGTACCTTAACTATGCTCCTCACATACAGTGGCTCACAGCTTATTTTATGCAGTGCGTATTCACGACTTAAGAGGTATGTAGCAACAAAACTATTAAGAATTGAATAAACATATTGGTACCATTTTAAAGAGTAATTTGTCTAGTTTTATAAGGAACATAATTTATGAATAATAAATAATTACTATATACCTTAAAAATTAAAAATAAAAAAATACTGAAAATTTAAGGTCACAGCTTTTTTTATGAAGGCACTTCTGTGTGCAGTGGTACTTTACTGTTGCACCACCTAGCGGTACTTTATTTTTCGATGCCTTTGCTATGCTTCCTAAATTTGTCACTTGGTGTCCATATTAGGGAATATTTAAAATGGGTCCTCAAACAACAATTGTGCAAATAGAATTGGTTATTAACCACTCTAAAAATGGTCACTCTCAAGGAAAAATTGCAGAGATGCTCAACATTAACGCCTCTACAGTCCAAGAAATCATTGAACGTTTCGTTTGCGAGAATCGGGTGCGATATAAGAACAGAAGTGCTCCGAACTCAAATTTCAAGGAGAGTGGCAAGCGATACATTGTAATGAAAATAAATGCCAGTACGCGACTCTCCGCTGTAAAACTTACAACAAAGTTTAAGAAGACCTAGGCAAGAAATGTAGCATAGAAATTATTCGCCGGGTACTGCGCAATAATTTTAATGACCAAGTAGAAAACCTTTCATCTGTTCAAGGAACAGGCTTTGCAGACTCAGCTTCGCCAGAGAACACGTTTCAAACGCACCAGAGTTATAAAACTGTGTAATATTCGCAGACAAAACGAAATTCATCGATTTCTAAATATACGTTTGACGGAAACCAAAAAGTGAGCATGTCAAAGAATACTTAATAGCAACTGTTAAACATGGTGGTAGCAGCCTCATGGTTTGGGCCTGTATGTCAGCTGGAGGTACTGCAAACTTAACTTTTATTGAGAGTAAGATGGACAAACTAATGTTCATTCGAATTTTAAAAGGTATTTTACTGCAAAGTGCTGAAAATCTGGGCATACTGTCGAATTTTTGGTGTTACCAGTATAATAACCCAAAACACAAAGCATGTGGCATCAGTTGTGGCTTACTTATAACTGTCCCACTTGATTGAAAATGTATGGTCAGAATTCGATGAAATCATTCGAAAACACAAAATTTCCAATAAAAACGACCTTAAAGTGGCTCTAAAGGCTGAGTGGCACAAAATTACATCAGAAGTAACTCAATAGATGGTGGCATCAACGCAGAATCGCTTTAAATCATTTGTTTGTTTACAAGACTATTATATCAAGTATTACAAAAAATTAATTTTACCATAAAAAGTAAAGTTTTTTGAATCCCAAGTGCCTGCATAAAATAAGTTGTGCCATAGGAACGATCGTTCGAAAATTAAGTTGTATGAAAATAAATTTTGATCATTAAAATATCATGACCAAACTCGGCATTTATTAGTTTTACTATGCGGCTCATATATAGGCAAAATCCTATTAGGATCGGACCACAATATTATATAGCTGCCAAGGAACGATCGGTCGAAAATTAAGTTGTTGTATGAACAACATTTATGTGTATCAAGATATCTTGAATAAACTCGGCATTAATTAGTTTTAATATGCTCCTCATATATTTATGCTAAATGCTATTAAGATTTGCCCATTATGTCATATAGCTCCCATAGGAACGATCGGTCGAAAATTAAGTTGTTGAATGAACAACTTTTATGTGTATCAAGATATCTTGAATAAACTCGGCATTAATTAGTTTTAATATGCTCCTCATATATTTATGCTAAATGCTATTAAGATTTGCCCATTATGTCATATAGCTGCCATAGGAACGATCGGTCGAAAATTAAGTTGTTGTAGGATAAAAAATTTTGTTTGTAAAGATATTTTGACCAAACTTGGCATATATTAGATTAACTGTGCTTCTCATATATATACAAAATCCTATTAAGATCGGACCACTTTATCATATAGCTGCAAAAGGAACGATCGGTCGAAATTTAAGTTGTATGATAATATATTTATTTTATCAAGATATCTTAACCAACCTCGGAGTTTATTAGTTTTACTATCATATGAACGATCGGTCGAAACTAAATTGTTGTAGGATAAAAAATTTTGTTTAAAAAGTTATTTTGACCAATCTTGGCATTTATTAGATTAACTATTCTCCTCATATATATGCAAAATCCTGTTAAGATCGGACCACAATATCATATAGCTGCCAGCGAACGAACGGTCAAAAATTAAGTTGTTGTTTCATAAACTCTTTGGCTAAACAAGATATCATAACCAAACTCGGCATTTATTGGTTTTACTATGCTCCCCATATATATACAAAATTCTATTAGGATCGGACCACTATATCATATAGCTGCAATTGGAAACAATCCGTCGAAAATTAAGTTCTATGAAAATATATTAATTTTAGCAACATATCTTAACCAACTTCGGAGTTTATTTTTTTTTTTTTTGTTTTTTTAACGCGAATCCCGATGCAACGTACTGCATCCCACCTCCCGCCCAACCGACCGAGGGGCGCAGTCGTGTAACGTACGACACGAAATGCAAAGTAAATATGAAAAAAAAAAATAATAAAAAAAATCGATACAAACTACGAGTATGTGTACAAATACAATTACAAATAAAAATAGGACTATCTACTTGCTAAATAGTTTAGAATAGAAGACTTTATACGAGGAAGAGAAGCTTCCGAGCAGAATACTCTGTAATGCTTGTTATAGTCGTCACAGAGAACCCTAAACGGTTCATGCAAGGCATAGTTAGTTGAGCAAAATTGAAGCGATAAAGGTACAAAATTACGTGTTAGTCTAGTGGGGATAGAGAAATTTAATTGGCTAGTCAACACAGAAGAGTCGATTTCACCAGTAATTAATTTATGAATAAATATTACACCCAGCATGGTTCTACGATTAATTAAGGAAGGAAGGTTAATCATCAGAAGTCTACTTCGACCATCGCTTGATGAAACCCATAACTATTCTGGCCTTATTGACCACGGTATTAACATGAGAGTCGAATTTAAGTTTATGATCAAGGATGACACCTTGATCATTAACTTCATTAGAAGTACTATTAACACGCTCGAGCGGTATACTATCAAGGATGTAAGATACCAATTGACCTTCTATAGAAGGTCATTACCTTTCATTTAGAGCAGTTTAAGTTTAACAGGTTGGCTAGGCACCAAGCCTGAAACGCATCAATGTCCGCTTGTAAGAGATGACATGATGCCATATCCTTATATGCAAGGCATAATTTTACATCATCAGCATACATTAATACTCGAGAGTGAGACAGTATCGAGGGAAGGTCATTGATGAAAAGAGTAAGGAGTAGCGGGCCAAGATGACTACCTTGAGGAACACCGGAAGTCACCAGAATACATATAGAAAATGAATTTCTGAAAAGAACCTTTTGGGTTCTGTCACGCAAATACTCTGAAATCCAGTTCAAAAGATTGACTGGGAAGCCGAGAAGGCTTAATTTATGAAGCAGCAAGGAATGGTTGCCAGAGTCGAAAGCCTTACTGAAATCAGTATAGATGACGTCAGTCTGCTTTCTTTTTTTAAACCCATCAATTACAAACGAAGTAAACTCAAGAAGGTTAGTGGTTGTAGATCTGCGCTTCACGAACCCATGCTGGGAAGGTGAAATAATAGAACTACATAAATGCTGCAGTTGAGATGTTATAATTCTCTCAAAAGCTTTAGGTATAGAGGATAATTTGGAAATACCTCTATAGTTTTCGACATCGGACTTACTCCCTTTCTTATGGAGAGGGATAATGTATGATTCCTTCCAAATGGTCGGAAAAGATGAAGTGTTAACGAACAATTCAAAAAGTTTTAAAACAGGTTTACGTAATGCTGCAGAGCAGTATCTAAGCATGCAGGCAGGAACACCATCAGGGCCCGGTGAGTAAACCGGCTTGATAGTTTTAAGGTCGCTAAGAAGCGAACTTTCACTAATAATGGGATTAAAGATGCAGTTTGACCTCTGTAACTGATAAGGATATGGCCGATTTTTATTATACCTAGAGGAGGAGTAGGTAGTTTGAAAAAAGTTTGCGAACAGATCGGCTATGCCTGGATCAGTGTTCGCGCACTCATCTGCAAACTTAACCGAAGAAGGCAAAGTAGATGTCTTTCGTTTAGAATTGACAAAGTTAAAAAATTGCTTGGGATTATGTGAAAATTGAAGGCGACAACGCCGAAGGTAATTCTTATAGCAGATGGAATTTTGGTTGGAAAAATTTGATCGGGCAACTGCATAGCGGGAGAAATCAGAGTTGATTTTCCGATTTCTTAAACTTTTTATAACACCTCGACTTCACGTTTTTTAACCTCATCAGTTCATTTGAGAACCAGGGAGGCCTATCAGGCCTCGCTGGGTGATCAAGAGGAACGCAGACATCAAAAATCGAGTACAAGGTGTCATAAAAAGGTTTCAAGGCAACATCAATGTCTGCACAATTGTACAGTTGGGACCAGTCGACTTGCAGAATAAGATCATTTAGCTTATGAAAATCAGCCTTTCTGAAACAACGCATACGTTCAGCAAATTCCGGTTCCTTGATAGGAACTCGGGCTGGTAAATCAATGACCATTTCCAGAGTTGGATGAAAAGGGTCTTCAGAAAGTGTAAGCGGATCGATCCAGTGCACAACACTGTTGAACGAATCCAACACGAAAATTAGATCAAGAGATCTGTTTCTTGAATTGCGCACACGATTAACCTGCCGTAAGGACAATTCATGTAGACCATCAATAAATTCGTTTGACGATGACGGCAACAGAAAGTTTGAATCTGATGGCGATGACCACTCGACAACAGGAAGATTAAAGTCCCCAAGAACTACTAAAAGGTCTCTATCAGAAAGTAGGGAGGAGACAGATTTAATAGAATTAAGATGGGTTTGATAGGTAGACAAATTAGATAGAGGAGGTAAATATGAACATGTAATGAAGATAGAGAAAGTACCAAATACAACTCTTACAGCCACCAACTCAATCTCTGAGATGGGAAGATCAATGCGTTCCGACGAAAGAGCAGACTCGACAGCTATAAGTACTCTTCCTCCGATACGGGGCGCTCGATCGCATCTATAAGTGGTGTATTTGGAGGTAAAAATTGAAGAGTCTGAGATATGCGGCTTCAGCCAGGTCTCAGTAAAAGCGATAATTTGAAAGTTAAAAGCAAGAGAATCTAAATACAGTTTAGCGAGCTTAGATTTAAGATCTCTAACATTCTGGTAGGCAAGCTCGAAAGATGGAATTAGTTTTTTGACGCAGCAACAAAAGTTGATGCGCCATTTGAAATAGGTGGTAATAAAATCGGAGTCCGATTTTTCTTTTTGGCCTTATATTCTTTAACTATTAAGTGCTCCGGCCAAAACTCTTTACAACAAATATCAGTAAATATTTCTGGCGGAACACTTATTTTAAAGGACGCAATATCCCTATCATAAGCGAACTTAAATTTCTCCACCAGTATACCTGGAGCTTGAATTTTTGCCTGTATAAAGTGATGAAAAGTGAGGGGCAAGCCTAGAAACAAAAATAAGTCTCTTCGGTGGAACACCGACTAGAGGCTTAGGTGCCACAGGTAGAACAGTGGGAACACTACTAACTATGGTACCTAAAACAGCCGGTAATCCGGACGACGAGCCTTCTAGCGGCTGTTGTAAATTTAATTGTTGCTGTCGCCCTTTCGGAACACCCACGACGGCGGACGACACGGATAATTCGACTGGTTTTTCTCGTGCCGATGTCACACTTTTCGGGACAGAATCAGTGTCCACAGCAGACCTCACAGCTACCGGAGTAACAAACGAGATGAGCTGCTGTGTAATCGGTGTAGTAGGCTGCTGAATAGCAGTCGGAGGCTGAAGGGTATTAGGCAACGGCAGATCACAAGGAGTGGGCTTTTTAGGCCCCGGAGACTCATCCAACAGTTTAAGGCTATTAAATTGGGTGTCCAGGGCTGTGAGCTGATCGTTAAGTTTACGAAAACCAACAATCAGACCCCTAAAGCCACTCCTGGTCTGACGCATAAACGCCCGGATTTCACCATCAATCTCCCTACACGAGTCGCAACTATAGTGCAAACCAGTTCGTTTGGCAACAGCATCCCCCACAAGACCAGTGTAACCCGCACATTTAGAATGCACGACATTATCACACAGCCAACAAGGTATGCTGGATTGACTTGCCGTAATTGGCATTTGGCAAGTTTTTATAAAACAGACAATTTTATGGTCCATTATTAAGGGTATCTACTGTAATAACGCAGCCAAATGTAAAAAGAGAGTTATTTAGATTAGATTAATAGCGTATGGAGCACCAACAAGCGGCAGAAAGTAGAAAAAGATCAAAGCGCAAGTTGAAAAAAAAGGAGACAGAGCGCGAGAGTGCGAGAGTAGTCTATTTATAGATTGCTTGCTTGCCCACGAAATCTTGCACACCAGAGAGGCGATGTGCAGTTAAGCATAAACAACAAACAACAACAAGAAGCTTACCCACAGAGCTTATAGCGCAAGCGCACAAACAAAAATGCACAAGAACACAAGTTTAAAAGAAACAATATTTAAATAACAAACAATGCACAGACCACAAGCATGCACTCGCGATAAATAAAAAAAATAAACCGAGAAGGCGAAAAGAATAGTAGAAATATATAAAATATAAATAATTAAAACGCCGATGTTCTATTAAATCAAAAACAAAACGGAGAGCACAAAAAAAACACGTCTGTTCGCTTCAAGTACGCAAGTGGTGATCAATAGTTTTACTATGAGCCTTATATGCAAAATGCTATTAAGATCGGACCGCTTTATCATATAGCTGTAATAGGAACGATCGGTCGAAAGTTAAGTTGTTTAAGGATAAAAAGTTTTGTTATTATTAAGATATTTTGACCAAACTCGGCAGTTAGTTTTACTATGCTCCTCATATATATGCAAAATCCTGTTAAGATCGGACCAGAATATCATATAGCTGCCAGGGAACGAACGGTCAAAAATTAAGTTGTTGTTTCGTAAACACTTTGGCTAATCAAGATATCTTAGCCAAACTCGGCATTTATTAGTTTTACTATGCTACTTATATATATGCAAAATCCTATTAATATCGGATCACAATATCATAAAGCTGCCATAGGTGAGATAGGTCGAAAATAAATTGTTGGATGAAAAAAATTTGGTTTATCAAGATATCTTGACTAAGCTCGGCATTAATTAGTTTTACTATCCTCCTCTATTAAGATCGGACCAATATCACATAGTTGCCATAGAAACGATAGGTCGAAAGTTAAGTTGTTGTATGAAAAAAAAGTTTGTTTAATAAGATATCTTTATCAATCTCGGCAGAAAGTTTTACTATGCTCCTCATATATGTGCAAAATCCTATTAAGATCGGACCACAATACCATAAAGCTGCCATAGGAACGATCGTTCGAAAATTAAGTTGTTGGATAAAAAATTTTGTTTATCAAGATTTTTTGGCCAAACTCGGTATTTATTAGTTTAACTATGCTCCTCATATATATTTAAAATTCTATATATCCTATAGTTGCCAAGAAACAATCGGTCGAAAAATAAGTTGTTGTATGAAAAAAAATTTTTGTGTATCAAGACATCTTGACCAAACTCGGCATTTATTAGTTTTAATATGCGCCTCTTATATTTGCAAGATCCTATTAATATCGGAACACTATATCATATAGCTTCCATAGGAACGTTCGGTGGAAAGTTAAGTTGTTTTAGGATATAAAGTTTTGTTTATCAAGCTATTTTAACCAAACTCGGCATTTATTAGTTTATCTATGCTCCTTATGTATATACAAAATCTCAGTAAGATCGGACCACTATATCATATAGCTGCCATAGGAACGATCGTTGGAAAAATAAGTTGCTGAATGAAAGAATGTTTATTTTATCATGATATCGTAACCAAACTCGGAGTTTATTAGTTTTACTATGCTCCTCATATATAAACAAAATCTCAGTAAGATCGGAGAACTATATCATATAGCTGCCATAGGAACGATCAGTAGAAAATTAACCTGTTGTTTGAAAAAAATTTTGTTTATTAAGATATTATGACCAAACTCTGCAGTTAGTTGTACCATGCTCCTCATATATATGCAAAATGCTATTAAGCTCGGACCACTATATCATATAGCTGCCATAGGAACGATCGGTCGAAAATTAAGATGTTGTATGAATAATAGTTTTATTTTTCAAGATATCTTTAGCAAACTCGACATTTATTAGTTTTACTATACTCCTCATATATATGCAAAATCCCACTAAGATTGGAGAAATATATCATATAGCTGCCATAAGAACGATCGGTCGAAAATTAAGATGTTGTATGAAAAAAAAAATTTGTTTATCAAGATATCTTGACCAAACTCGGAATTTATTAGGTTTACTTTGCGGCTCATATATGTGCAAAATCCTATTAGGATCGGACCACTATATCATATGTATATCTGTGGTAGCTATGTTGTTATATTAAAAATAGTTTTGTTTTTCAAAATATCTTGACCAAGCTCGGCATTAAATAGTTTAACTGTGCTCCTCATATTTATGCAAAATCCTATTGTATTAAGGTCGGACGACTATATCATATAGCTGCAATAGGAACGATCGGTCGAAAAATAAGATGTTGTATGAAAAATAGTTTTGTTTTTCAAGATATCTACACGAAACTCGGCTTTTATTAGTTCAACTATGCTCCTCATATATACGCGAAATCCTATTAATTTCGGACCACTATATCATATAGCTACCATGGGAACGATCGGTCGAAAGTTGAGATCTATGAAACAAATTCTGATTATCAAGATATCTTGACCAAATTTGGCATTTATTAGTTTTACTATGCTCCTCATATATATGCAAAATCCTATTAGGATCGGACCACTATATCATATAGCTGCCATTGGAACGATCGGTCTAAAATTAAGTTGTATGAAAAAAAATTTTGCTTATCAAGATATTTTGACCAAACTCGGCTTTTATTAGTTGTTCAATGGGGCTCATATATAGGCAAAATCCTATTAGAAGCATATAGCTGCCATAGTTGAATGGCTGTATTAAAAAAGTTTTGTTTATTAAAATATCTTTCGCAAGCTCGGCAGTTAGTTTTACTGTGTTCCTCATATATATGCAAAATCCTATTAATGTCGGAATACAATATCATATATCTGCTTAGGAACGATCTGTCGAAAAATTAGTAGTTATATGGAAAATTTTTTTGTCTTGCACGATATCTTAGCCAAACTCGCCTTATATATAACAAAATCTTATTAAGATCGGACAAATTTATCATATAGCTATAGGAACGATCGGTCGAAAGTTTAGCTGATGTATAAAAAACATTTTTGTTTATTAAGATATCTAGACCAAACTTGGCAGTTAGTTCTACTGTGCTCCTCATATATATGCAAAATCCTATTAAGATCAGACCAATTTATATTATAGCAGCCATAGGAAAGATCGTTTGAAAATTAAGCTGTTGTATAAAAAACATTTTTGTTTATCAGGGTATCTTGACCAAACTCGGCATTTATTAGTCTAACTATGCTCCTCATATATATACAAAATCCTGTTAAGATCGGATTACTTTCATATAGCTGCCATAAGAACGATCGGCCGAAAATTAAGTTGTTGTATGAAAAAATATTTATTTAATCATGATATCCTAACCAAACTCGGAGTTTATTAGTATTAGTATGCGCCTCATATATATGCAAAACTCTATTAAGATTGAACCACAATATCATATAGCTGCCATAGGAATGATCGGTTAAAAGCTAAGTTGTTGTAGGATAAACAATTTTGTTTATAAAGATATTTTGACAAACCTTGGCATTTGTTAGTTTAACTATGCACCTCATATACATACAAGATCCTATTAAGATCGGACCACTATATCGTATAGCTGCCATAGGGACGATCGGTCGAAAAGTAAGTAGTTATATGGAAAATTGTTTTGTCTTAAACGATATCGTAGCCAAACTCGAAATTTATTAGTTTTACTATGCGCCTCATAGCCACTATATCGTATAGCTGCCATAGGAACGATCAGACGAAAAGATGTTGTATGAAAAAAAATTTCATTTCAAGATATTTTGACCAAACTCGGCATTTATTAGTTTTCTATGCTCCTATACATATACAAAATCCTATTAAGATCGGAACACTATATCATATAGCTGTCATAAGAACGAATATCAAGTTGTATTAAAAGGAATGTTGTTTATTAAGATATCTTGACCAAAATCAGCATTAATTGGTTTAAATATACTCCTCATATATATGCAAAATTCTATTAAGATCGACCCACTATATCATATAGCTGCCATAGGAACGATCGGTCGAAAGTTAAGATGTTGTATGAAACAAATTTTGTTTATCAAGATATCTTGTGTAATTGGTTTGGTTTTTGAAATCGAATGTTTTTATTTAGTCTTTTTTAACAGCTACAAAGAAAGGGAGAGTGAGCAGCTAGCATATGCCTGTATAAGTGAGCACTTATATATTGCTCATGGAATGCCCTCAGACGGAACGTGGGATATGCAGCGTAAACTAGCTAGTGAATTGCGCTGGGTAATATGAGCTAGAGCCAATACATAAAGTGGCTATTTATATATTATATATATAAATATATTTGTTACTGAATGCAACAAAGTGCCACATACTTTATATATGAATACTGGGTGTTATTTTAAAGCATATACACACTACACCTCCCTTTTGAATGAAATAATGTAACATTATGAATGTTTGGTTATTAAATGAACTTAATTATTGTGAACAAAATTTTTATTTTTTTTTTTAAAATAGTACAAATTATTAAAATAATTTGAATTTAAAAAAAATTATTTTAGATTTATGAAAATATTAAAATGTAAAAATTTCAAAATATAAAGATAAAACAAGTAAGAGGTTCTAGTCGGGAGCTCCCGACTAGGGGATACCCTGAACCCTCTTATTCCATCACCAAATGCAGCGCGCGCTTATAGATAGAGAGTTGCGGGGAGTTGGCGATAGGTATAAAATGAAAGATAATCGATATATTAATACAAGACAGAAATATATTATTACCGGACATTAAATCTAAGCATGAGAAATATTTTGTTCTGCCTAGTTGGTCAAGAATATCTATTCTTGGGAGTAGAAATTTGTCAGACAAGAGTTTTTTGTTAATTTGACGATAGTCTATAGCTAATCGTCATCTCTTTTTATCAGAACCAGGTAATCCCTTTTTTGGGGCAAGAAGTATAGGGCTGTTATATTCCGATACAGACGGTTCTACAATATTATCCGAGATAAGTTTTTCGACTTGATTATTAACTTCTTCTTTATGGGTATGAGGAATTCTGTAGTTTTTGATGTACCATGGCTCAGTATCTTTCTGTTTATAAAAATTATTGGTTGTTATGGATTCGGTTTCGAGTCCCCGAATATGTCTGTATACTTGGTGCAGAGATGTTTTAATTGTGTTTTAAATAATGGGGGAAAGTTTTTTTTAGTTTTTTCATCACCGTTTCTTGGCGATCTTTGCTTATTTCATGGATTGTTTCATAGTCCCTTAGCTTTTCTATTTTAATGTCGTTATGATTTACCATTTTTATTGAATTTGTTGTATTTAAAATTCGGTCAAAAGTTTGTTGATTACTGGAAATAGTATTTCCAATGAATATTCCTTTATCAATTTCTTGATTTGGAATGAAAATATTGTTTTCTGGCGAAACAATATTGATTTGACGGACTACTTCAGCACGAGCTGGAAGTATTGTGGCATTATTATCACAAGTTTGAGTTATTGGTAGTTTTATTGGATAATTAAAAAAATTAAACTAAATTTAAATAAATTATTTGGCCGAAGTATTAGAGAATCACATTTGTGTGAAGTCAATTTGGCAATTATACTTTTTCAAGAAGTCTATACCAACAAGTAAGAGGTTCTAGTCGGGAGCTCCCGACTAGGGGATACCCTGAACCCTCATATTCCTACACCAAATGCAGCGCGCGCTTATAGATAGAGAGTAGCGGGGAGGTGGCGATAGGTATAAAATGAAAGATAATCGATATATATATACTTTTCTAGAAGCTACATCTCAAGTTTGGTAACTCTAGCTCTTATTATTTACCAAAATTGCTTAAAAAACCGGATATCGATATACATTTTTATCGATTACTTGGAAACGGGGCAAGTTATCGATTATCGGAAACAAACTCGATCTGCGTAGGACCTAGGAGCACCTACATCTAAAATTTCAAGTCTCTAGCTCTTATAGGTTCTGAGATCCTTGCGTTCATACATACGGACGGACGGACGGACGGACGGACGGACGGACGGACGGACGGACGGACGGACGGACGGACCGACGGACGGACGGACAGACAGACGGACATGGCTAGATCGACTCGGCTATTAATGCTGATCAAGAATATATATACTTTATGGGGTCGGAGATGCTTCCTTCTGCCTGTTACATACATTTGGATTTTGCACAAAAACATAATACCCCTTTTACCCATTTTTAATGGGTTCAGGGTATAATAATGCCATCGCTGGGTATTGGGAAACGTGTCCGACTATGTGAAGTCGTGTGGAATGACAAATTTTCCGGTAGATAATTCTGCAAATGCTAAGCCTTTAGATAAAACTGAACCTTTACCGATTCCAGATATTTGAGTTGATATGTATGAATTAATGTTATCAAATGTATCAACATGTTCTTTTAATAGTGATATGTCTACACCAGTATCTAGCAATAGGGTAAATGCTTTACCTGTTTTCTCGTTATTTATTTTAATGAAAATACTGAGGAATAGATTGACTGTGTGTCCTTTGGTGTTTCTTGGTGCATATCTTAAGGGTTTTGTTGGTTTTCCGAGCTAGTCTGAGTAACTCGAACATTATTATTGCCATTATAGTTTCCATTGTTATTGTTTTGGTTGTTACCTCGGCTGGAATTATTCCTTCCTCGGTTATTACCACGGGCATTACCTCTACCTTTTTGGTAATTGCGACAATCATTGCCTCTATTATGTCTGCCTCGCTGATATAATTCTGTGCTGGCTCTTCCAGTCATTTCAGTGCTGCAATGAATGTATTTACTCATTGCATCATTAAATGTGCTGAAGTTTCCAGCTTCTAGTATTATGCGAAGTTTTTCATATTCACAATTTTTGGTCATTGCAGATATTGATTCTTTAGTAGAGAATTTATCCGCATTATCCGAGTCTAGGCCATCGTTAATATAAGCTGCCTCGAGTTGCTTACGCAAGTTATCGATTTCAGCTGTATATTGAGCTGGCTTTTTGCATTTTTGTTGCCTTAATCACGTCAATGGATTCACCTTTGACGCTACTTTTTAATTTATTAATAATGCCATAGACCGTAGCCTCGTCTTGGCATTTGTATAGTATTGTGCCAATTAGTTTTGATTTTATAACTTCTACAGCCAAATCCCCTTGGTTGCCTTTTGTTCGTTTAACAAGCCTTAAGGCTGTTAAAAAACGTTTTAATGACAGTTTTTTACCGTCAAATTCAGGGACTGTAGACGAAATTTGTCTTACATATTCCGTATCTAAGGCTACCTGGTCTGCCATGTTGGATTCTGTATCGTCCAGTGACTCAATGTCGATATCGATATTTACATCGGTAATAATAAAAATTTGGCATGTTCTTGTGTTAGTTTATCTTTAATGGAATTTACTGCATGTACTATATTGTTATACTGTTTTATCAATATTTGTACACGGTATATTAGTGTTTCTTCCATTAAAGGTATGCCTTTATTGATGCATTTATATGACTTGTCAAATTGGTCTTTGAAGTCATTGATATTTTTCACTAATTTACTCCATTCCATATTAATATAATAGATATCTATCGATGCAGTCGCACCATTAGTATCGTTGCTGGTCCCAAAATTGGGTGTTCTTCAGTTACTAGTTTTACCGAGACATATAGCAACGTACTTAGTATGATTCCCTTTTCGATTTTTGAACAATGTATCTGTTGGATCCAAAGCGTTTTTTTGACCTTTTAAGAATCTTATCTCAAGTGGGCGTGTGTGGATGGTATAAAATTTTAATATAGGTTTTACAAATTGATGAGCAACACGACTGACTTCTATGATGATGCTTACAGAACTGATTTCTTAACATAAATTAATATTAAAGGGACCGAGCAATTACAGAGTTCGAAAGCTTCGTACATGTGTATGAGTGCTTATGACATTCAAATAGAAGAGAATTAGCATTATCTTAACATAATCTGCTTTGACATTGCTATTGATACCCTGACTAATGTATATAAGAGGTATATGTCCGAACATCCCGGCCGCCTTGAAAGAATTATCTTTCAAGAGACAGCAGAGTCCAGAGGCAGTGCGAATATATGCGACACGAACCCGGTCATCTTTGCCACTCACAACAGACTCAACACGCCCTAATTTCCAGTGTAATGGCGGTGTGTTGTCCTCATGTATGACCATAGAGTCAACTGTGAGATTTGGGGAAGCCGATATCCACTTTGTCCTGGCACGAAGCTCGTTCACATACTCCGCAGACCAACGACGCCAGAATTGCTGTTTAACAGCTGTGATCTGCTCGTAACGATCCAAGTTGGAGATGTTGTTGGTGATTATCTCACGCTCGGGCAAAGCGCGCGGTGCATCTCCATTTAGAAAGTGTCCTGCAGTGAAAGCGCTGAAGTCGTTGGGATCAGATGATAGCGGTGACAGCGGGCGAGAGTTTCGTACTGCTTCTATCTCAACGACTGCGGTGTTCAGTTCCTCAAAGGTGAACCGGGTGTTAGCGAGGGTACGCACCAGCAGACTCTTTGCGCTCTTGACATCGGCCTCCCAAAGACCGCCAAAGTGTGGAGCCCTAGGTGGAATGAAATGAAAGGATATCTCTTCAGAGGAACAATATGATAGGATAGCATCTTGAGTGCTAGTGTTGAACATGAACTTCTTTAACTCGAGTAGCTTGTTGGATGCTCCGACAAAATTTGTGGCGTTGTCACAATAGATGTGCGACACTGGTCCACGACGGGCAACCATGCGTTTCAACGATTCCAAAAACTTATTCGTTGAAAGATCTGACACGCTTTCAATGTGAACGGCCTTTACGGCCATGCAGACATATATGGCGATTAAGGGACCAGCTGGCACAATATTCATTAACTCGTCCCATTGTACCAGCACCCGTTAAGAGTCAGAAAAGTTACCAGAAATGTGCATTCATTCCATGGTAATCGCTTTTTGCTTTTACGTGATGCCGCAAAATGCGCTATCTCAGCGACGGTGCGTTGCCTCGCTCGCACTCACGCGAGAATGAAGGAATGCTCGATAGATCAGGCCATATCACCGTTATAATTTAGATGTGGTGAAATACAATTGTATTTGTATGTGTGTTCTTGCTGAAATTGAAGTTAGACAGATGGTCCGATTGCCACGCTACATTCTTTTTAATTTGACGGCAGAACAAGCAAGACGCATATTTTGAGTGCGCATAAGTTTTATTAATTAAAAGTGCAGAGGCTGTACACAGCTTCGGCTTGTTCAGGGTATATTGAGCCCAACGAATTTCAAGTCTCCAGTGTTCATAATTCCACGCTCAGAAGTTTTCCGCCATCAGGTGATATTCGTTATAAATTAATTGAGTGCGTTATTCTTAATAAACCCCTATTCAGTGGGTACAATCTTATTTAGCTACCGGCCAGCCATTGCGCAACCACGCCTTCGTGTATTCTTATATATATACACATACAAATTCATCGGGGCTGGTCGGTCATAGCCAAATTGGAAATTTTGAAAGCAAACGTCCGCCCAAGGGAGCGACAGCCCTACGGGAGTGGAGAAGGTCAAGAGGACTTAAGATTTCTGTGGGATCGCTACAAACAAAGACTGCGGCAACACCAGTACATTGCGGCTGAGCCTGCACCCCGCACTTATCCATTTGTGACCAAGCTACCTCCTGGTCGAACTTACCGTTCCAGCCCGATGAACGGAGTGTCGCTGGCAAGGAATTGAACCGATTAGATGTCCGCATACCAAGATCAAATACAAATTGCCAAGGGAATAGCCTCAAGGAGTTCGCACTTTGTGTGAGCGTAAACGTGTTCGGTTGGATTTCTGTTGTGTACCCGCTTCGATCTAAATGCTCATGAATTAGTATTTTAAAACCATTTTCGCTTTGCTTAAATGAAATTATAATAGTATAAAAGCGACTGTCTTAGAAACTTCCTTTCTTTGGCAAGACAATAGAGCCAAGCTATTTTGTAATTTTGAAACATAACCTTTAAAAATATGTTGCTAACGTAAGAATGTTAAACTTAAAGTAAACGGAAATCTATGTGCCATGAGAATTGAGCGACGAGTGTACGGTATATCGCAAATTATTTGTAAATAGATTAACTAATGTAAATTGCTCCGCAGATATTACCACAATGCTGACGATGGGCCCAACGTACGCATCGATGGTATTTATTTGTTTCAATTTGTGAGTATGCAATGGCCACATAAGCCAGCAGAAGAGTTTGAAGTATAAAATGATAATTGTGAATCGGCGAGCCTTCAGCACTACCCGATATAGGAATCTCATGTAATTTGAATGTACCGTCTCCAAAGCCCGTTATCAGTTGCCAGGCATTATGATTTCTGTGTTTTTTTTTTAATTATCTCATAGAGTAATAATCAGTTATATAGTTTCTCTTGTAGCCATGATACAGTTTTGACTGATCGTTAGTGCTTTCCGCATAAACATGTCCTATACGAAACAAATAGGCAATAAATAATATGGAAATCGAAATTAATATGTTTAACTAAAAACTGTCGTGGTTCGTCGCCAGAACCTTAAGAAATTAAAGATGTGCAAACCAGTAAATTAACGATCAAAGGGGTGGCCGCGACATTCGCCGTGCCACCAAGGTAGGGTGGGTACAGACCGTGGGGTAAATTAACATCCTTGTTACCCCACAACCAAATTAAAAGTCTGAGCCGCCAACGACTGACATAATACCGGTTACCGTTCCCGATTTCGACACTTTTGAACTTGTAGTTTTATCTTTGTGAAAGTGCACTTATCATTGTGCTAGTGTGTAGCATAGCAGGATGAAGAAAGAACCCATACCCCATCCGACGAGCTAAGTCTAAAGAAGGCTAGAAGTGCACGACTTCTGATTCCGCTATGCACAAGTAGGCGAGATAAAATCTATCTCCTCAGTACGCACACGCTACATAATTGGCGCCCAGACGAGGGGCCGAACTGATTTTTTGTTAACATGCAGAAAGTCAATCAGTCTCACGGAAATGGTTCTTCTTATACATCCAAATTTATTTAACCCTTTTGTATTTTCAAAATGCGGTTAAGTTTCTCGACTTGACGTTAAGAGGATAGGGAAATCTAACTCTTGGAATTGCGATTTCAATTCGATTCTATATGCGGATTGGTCGACCAGAGAACGAACCCATCTCACAACATTGACGTTAACGTCCTGAAATGAAGCCCATTCAAAGTGAAGAGTAGAATCTTACTATATGTAGTTTGTCTTTCAGAATCTCGTATCTCGGAATAGCGACTTCAATTCGATTCTATATACGGATTGGTCGACCAGATAGAGACTGTTACATATTTCTGCAATTTCTTAAGAAATCTGCAATTCATAACCCAAGTCTGTTGTTGAACTTTGCTATTTCGCATTTGGAGTTGCAAGCACCTAGAGAAGCGTTTGGGAGCTTGACCAATGCATCTGACAGGGTTCAATTCAGATCAATAAATAGATAAGCCTATCAGTCAGTCCGACGACGGTAAAGAGTTTCGATTATTGTTTTGCACATTATTTTCTTTCATTTTGGGAAAGTGACGAACCTAAGCTTATACTCGAAAATTCGAAATTTGTTAAAAACAGTGAAAAGAAAAGATTGCAGTCCACCGTAGTAGTGAAGATTTAGTTACCGCTCTTCAGGAGTAAGAATCTTTTTGCGGAGTTTGCTTTGAAATTATTTCTCTTAATGTTCTCACGGCAGTGTCACCTTGCAAGCACAAATTCGTTGCATTACAGAGGCACTGCAAAGTACAAATAGTTGTCCTGTTTGCAAGCAAGCCTGCACGGCACAACAATTGTCACTGTCCAATAACAACCTCGCTGCAGAGTTGGGTGAAGCCAGTGACACAGCTGGAGCTACAGTTTCACGAGCTCAATCAAGACAATCAGTGAATCCCCAACCAATGCAAACTTCCAGTAGAAACGTCCGCAGTAGAAGTGAAACTCGGGGTAAATGGAATAGTCTACGGAGAGGAATGTCGACTAGAAATACTAATAGAAGTCTTATGGCAAATAATAGCGACAACGCACTGGCAATAGATCAGTAAATATTTCGTGTGAACAGGAACCAGCCGAGATTACCAAAATCGTTCAAGAGGCTGTGCAATCTCAACAGCAAGTACTGCTGCAACAATTGACGGCCTTGATTCAAACGCAGCTATCCACGAGTCAGGTTAGGAGTTCGGACACTAAAGACTCAACGGGACAGGCTGAACCATCCGGTCAATTGGCCAGAGCTCAAGTAGCAGGGCAGACTAGTGATACTTCTCACAGTAGTCGAAACACCACCAGTCGCGGTCCCATCCCACCTGAGAAAGTTGGTAATATTATCCAAGGCTGGCGTGTCAAATTTGAAGGTTCCAAAGAACGTCTCCTGACCGAAGAATTCCTCTACAGGATTCGCGCGTTGACTAAGCAGAATTTGCAAGGAGATTATAGCCTGTTATGCGACCATTTGCATCTTCTTTTTGGGGGCAAAGCAAACGACTGGTATTGGAAATTCCACCAAGCCAATCCAAGTTTCACATTTTTGTGTTGATTTTCGTAAGAAATTCGAAGACAGTGATACCGATATGGATATCTGGGAATTGATTAACTCCAGACGGCAAGGAGAGAGGGAACCCTTTGAAGAATATCAATTCTCTGTGGAGAAATTAGTAGGGAGGTTGCGTAATTCAATTTCCGAACTTTCGATAGTCCGACTCTTAATTCGGAATGCGAAAACTTCGCTTAGATATGAGCTTATGCACCTGGGCATTGGCACACTATCCCGTTTGAGAGAGGAAATAAGCACCCATGAGCAGTTCTGTAGGCAGCAGAAGCTGCCAGTCCAAAAGAATAGTTTTCCGTATCGCACCGGCGTTTCGGAATTGGATGATTCAGCGGAGGTGTCTTCTATTCAGCGAAAGCCGCTAAAGTGTTGGAATTGTGGCCATCCAGGTCACCGGTTTGATGATTGTCTGGAGCCACGCACTATATTTTGCTATGGATGCGGGTCAAGGACACGTTTAAGCCAATATGCTCTGTATGGAACCCTTCGGGAAACGCACTGAAGGATGCACAGAAGAGAGATCTTCTGTCGCATCCAAAGCAGTAAAACTCGATGATTCTTCGAAGTCTGAAGTCGACGCCGATTCAGACTATAGCCGACAGGGCGTTCAAAGTAACCTTGTCGGTCAAGCTAAGCCAACTAATAATTTTTGTCTACCTTACCACATTCGGCTAGCGCAGTACATGGCTGCTCGAAATCGAATCTTTGGAGAAGTTAGTCAATTTAGGCAATTCAAACCACCTAGACGTTCTACCTTGCGAATGCGATCATTCTGGAAAGAGATCCGTTCCAGTCGCGAGAAACTTGGGTCTTCAATACTGCACTGTTCTGACAATCGTATTTTCACCCAGATTTGCGTAGAAGGTCATGATTATGTCGCTTTACTAGATTCCGGCGCTACGATTAGTTGCATAGGCGCTAAGGCTGCGGAACAGTTAGTGACGCATCCAAAAGTCAAGAGATGTTCAGGTCGTATTCGAACCGCAAACAATTCAGAGTGTCTAGTAGTGGGTCGTCTTCTGTCAAACGTGACATATCGAGGCATCACTAAAGTAATCGACTTTTACATAATACCTGACCTCAAGCAAGACGTATATCTTGGCGTTGATTTTTGGAAAGATTTTGGTTTGTTGAGTAAGATAATGGACAATAGCGGGGACATACAAGAACTTGATGTTGGTAGAGATGATGAAGAGGGCGCACTGATTTGATCGAACATAAAATCGATATTGGCAACACCACCCCCATTAAACAGCGACATTGGCCAGTCTCTCCAGCTAAGGAGAAGGACATGTTTGCAGAAATAGAGCACATGTTGGCTCTAGGAGTCATTGAGGAGTCCAAAAGTCCATGGAGCAGCAACTGTGTACTGGTTAAAAAAGGGGGAAAAGGTCGTCTATGTTTGGATTCTAGGGAAGTCAATAAATTCACTCGAAAAGATGCATATCCGCTTCCGCATATCGACGGGATTCTAAGCAGACTTCCTCCTGCTCGTTTTATTACGGGGCTAGATATGAAGCATGCTTTTTGGCAGATTCCTTTAGAAGAAAAGTCTCGCGAATGTACGGCGTTCACGATCCCGAACCGTCCGCTGTATCAGTACAGGGTGATGTTTTAGAAAATCGAACTTGACCATCAACATTGCTAAATCAAAATTTTGCATGAAAGAGATTAAGTATCTGGGGTTCATTATCGGCTATGGAAATTTGCGTACTGATCCTGATAAGGTCAGCGCTATTCAGAGCTTTCCAGTTCCCTCGACAGTAAAACAGCTGCGAAGATTTTTAGGACTTTCGGGATGGTACCGACGATTCGTAGAGAACTATGCTAGCGTTAGCGAGCCGCTAACTGATTTATTGAGAAAAAGCAAGCCTTTCGTTTGGAATAGTTCAGCTCAGCACGCATTTGACCACCTTAAGGCAAAGTTATCCTCGGCTCCTGTCTTAAGTTCGCCGAACTTCTCCAAGCCATTTTTGTTGATATGTGATGCAAGTCTACATGGACTTGGTTGCGTTTTAGCTCAAGAAAGCGATGATGGCTCGGAGATGCCCATAGCATATATGTCGGTGAAGTTGTCGAAAGCGCAGCGAAACTATACAGTGACAGAACTAGAGTGCTTGGCGGTGATTAAAGGCATCCAAAAGTTTAGAGCGTACATAGAAGGACAAGACTTTACGGTCATTACCGATCATGCATCGTTGTTATGGTTAATGAGACAGAAAGATCTTTCTGGCCGTCTAGCGCGATGGTCCATTCGTCTGCAAGGATTTTCATTTTTGATTAAACATCGCAAGGGCTCGCAAAACATCGTCGCCGACACCTTGTCGAGACGCGATGAAGATGCGGTCGATGAGCTTTCAGATCTTGGTCCGATCGTAGATTTATCGTCTGTTGAATTCAAATCGCAGTAGTACATTAAATTGATAGAGCAAATCGAGCAAAATCAATCGAGGTTACCAGATCTAAAAATAGTAGAGAAGTTCGTATATAAACGACTGGAACATGCGAAAGGAGATGAAGCTCAAGAATCGGGCTCATGGAAACTTTGGATACCCTCTGGACTAGTGGCTGACGTTTTACAGCGTGCACATGATCCTCCAGATGCGGCACACCGCGGAACTGGCAAAATGATTGAATGTCTCAAAGGATTTCTCTTTTGGCCAGGAATGGTTTCGCAAATCAGAAGCTATGTGTCAAAATGTTCAGTTTGTCGTTCTACTAAAAACCCAAATAGTGTTTTGAGACCGCCTATGGGTAAACCGATGTCGTCTGAGAGACCCTTTCAGAAGCTGTATATAGATTTGTTGGGGCCATACCCTCGCTCCAAGAAGGGAAATATTGGGCTCCTGATTGTGGTTGATCACAACACTAAATTTCACTTTTTGCACCCTATGAAAAAGATTATTGCTCCTCAGATTTGTACATATTTGGAACAGTTTATATTTTACACTTTCGGAGTTCCTGAAACTGTGCTGACGGATAACGGATCGCAGTTTAAGTCCGGATATTTTAAGGCATTCTTGACTCGATTTGGTGTCTCGCAACTTTGTACGGCTATACATTCGCCACAAGCCAACGCAAGTGAGCGTCTTAATCGGTCGGTTTTGGCAGCCATTCGAGCGTACATAGGTACGGATCACTCAAATTGGGACCTACATCTTGATGAGATAAGCGGTTCCTTAAGAGCATCCATACACCGTAGCACTGGTTACTCGCCATACTTCTTATGCTTCGGCCAGAATATGATCCTAGACTGTCGCGACTACGCACTTTTGCGTAAACTGAATCTGGTGAGCGACGATACCATTTTAAATCGGACTGATTTGATGCAGCTAGCGCGTAGAGCAGCGAAATCGAAGATAGCTGAAACCCATGATACAAATGCTCGCAAATATAACTTGCGAAGTCGCGGTAAAGAACTTAGGGTTGGAGATAGTGTATACGCGAGGAATTTTGCCCAGAGCGATGCCAAAAAGAAATTCAATAGTAAATTAGCACCTGTACTTAATGGAGCCACAGTTGTTCGAAAGCCGGGTCAGTCTTATTATGAATTAGGAAATGAGTCAGGAAAAATTGTGGGCGTATATCATCTTAAGGATATACAAACTTAAGTCTGGATTACCAGCTGCTCTTTTTTTCAGTTAACGTCCTCTAAAGAAAATCTTAGTCGACGTAACTGCGTTGTAGGGACCAGCTGGCACAATATTCATTAACTCGTCCCATTGTACCAGCACCCGTTAAGAGTCAGAAAAGTTACCAGAAATGTATGCATTCATCCCATGGTAATCGCTTTTTGCTTTTACGTGATGCCCGCAAAATGCGCTATCTCCGATTGCCACGCTGCATTCTTTTTAATTTGACGGCAGAACAAGCAAGACGCATATTTTGAGTGCGCATAAGTTTTATTAATTAAAAGTGCAGAGGCTGTACACAGCTTCGGCTTGTTCAGGGTATATTGAGCCCAACGAATTTCAAGTCTCCAGTGTTCATAATTCCACGCTCAGAAGTTTTCCGCCATCAGGTGATATTCGTAATAAATTAATTGAGTGCATTATTCTTAATAAACCCCTATTCAGTGGGTACAATCTTATTTAGCTACCGGCCAGCCATTGCGCAACCACGCCTTCGTGTATTCTTATATATATACACATACAAATTCATCGGGGCTGGTCGGTCATAGCCAAATTGGAAATTTTGAAAGCAAACGTCCGCCCAAGGGAGCGACAGCCCTACGGGAGTGGAGAAGGTCAAGAGGACTTAAGATTTCTGTGGGATCGCTACAAACAAAGACTGCGGCAACACCAGTACATTGCGGCTGAGCCTGCACCCCGCACTTATCCATTTGTGACCAAGCTACCTCCTGGTCGAACTTACCGTTCCAGCCCGATGAACGGAGTGTCGCTGGCAAGGAATTGAACCGATTAGATGTCCGCATACCAAGATCAAATACAAATTGCCAAGGGAATAGCCTCAAGGAGTTCGCACTTTGTGTGAGCGTAAACGTGTTCGGTTGGATTTCTGTTGTGTACCCGCTTCGATCTAAATGCTCATGAATTAGTATTTTAAAACCATTTTCGCTTTGCTTAAATGAAATTATAGTAGTATAAAAGAGACTGTCTTAGAAACTTCCTTTCTTTGGCAAGACAATAGAGCCAAGCTTTTTTGTAATTTTAACACATAACATTTAAAAATATGTTGCTAACGTAAGAATGTTAAACTTAAAGTAAACTGAAATCTATGTGCCATGAGAATTGAGCGACGAGTGTACGGTATATCGCAAATTATTTGTAAATAGATTAACTAATGTAAATTGCTCCGCAGATATTACCACAATGCTGACGATGGGCCCAACGTACGCATCGATGGATTTATTTGTTTCAATTTGTGAGTATGCAATGGCCACATAAGCCAGCAGAAGAGTTTGAAGTATAAAATGATAATTGTGAATCGGCGAGCCTTCAGCACTACCCGTTATAGGAATCTCATGTAATTTGAATGTACCGTCTCCAAAGCCCGTTATCAGTTGCCAGGCAGTATGATTTCTGTGTTTTTTTTAATTATCTCATAGAGTTATAATCAGTTATATAGTTTCTCTTGTAGCCATGATACAGTTTTGACTAATCGTTAGTGCTTTCCGCATAAACATGTCCTATACGAAACAAATAGGCAATAAATAATATGGAAATCGAAATTAAAATGTTTAACAAAAAACTTTCGTGGTTCGTCGCCAGAACCTTAAGAAATTAAAGATGTGCAAACCAGTAAATTAACGAACAAAGGGGTGGCCGCGACATTCGCCGTGCCACCAAGGTAGGGTACAGACCGTGGGGTAAATTAACATCCTTGTTACCCCACAACCAAATCAAACGTCTGAGCCGCCAACGACTGACATAATACCGGTTACCGTTCCCGATTTCGATACTTTTGAACTTGTAGTAGTTCGTAACTACGTTGATGCAACGCTGGGTTTAAAAACACAATGGTGAGGTATATAAAAGTGTGGCTCACTTAATCTCGGATTCGTCACTAAAGTCATATGGCCAAGATCCTCATATTCTTTCATGAAGGTTACATATTGCGATTGAACAGTAGGCTGCTGACTGAGGCGCCTCTCGAGCGATAAAAAACGACGACGTGCAACATCGCTTGAATTGCTAAGGCACATTGGATCTCCCTTGAAAGGTAGACGCACAACAATCCTGCCGTTATTCATCTGTGTTGTCCTTGAATACATATCTTCACAGAGCCGATGTTCTGGATTGATTGACTTTGGAGAATTGTCTAGAGCATCAATGCTCCACAGTAATTGAAGATTTTTGTCACTTGACTCCTCCACAGAAAGCAAGCACGTTGATGACTGCTTAGCTGACTGATGACGATACTTGCCAGATACAACCCATCCAAGCAACGTTTTCTGAATGACTGGCAAATTGTCTCCGAGCTTAATCTGTCCAACAGCCAGGCATTCGAAAAATGCCTCGGTACCGAGAAGGAGATTAATCCGACCTGACCTGTGGAAAGTTTCGTCCGCAAGTGGTGTATTCGCGGGCAACCTCCAATCTGAGGTGTCGATTTCCGAATCCGGCTGGTAGGCAATGTGAGACGTTATGCAGAACTGTAGTGTTACTTCAAATGGTGACAAAGTTGTTAATTTTAGTCGAGGTCTCCCCTATGCTGCGGATTTCGAAATGATGCTTATCACGGCGTAGATGCAGCCGTTGGGCGAATTGATCAGTAATGAAATTGACTTGGGAACACGAGTCAAGCAATGCTCTGCCTTGTTTATACGCCCCTGATGAATCTCGCACTAGTACCTTTGCAGTAGCAAGAATTATTTGTCCGCCTGGCGATTGATTCATATGCGAGTGCGTTGCAGCAGGAGATGTAGACGATGATAATGCTGGCGGTTGGCCAAAATGCTTCGACAACGATTGTTAGACGGACACTGAGCCATCCGATGTCCTAATTGAAGGCAATTAATGCAAAGTCCAGCATTTTTTACGACTCCGTACTTGAGTTTAGGACTCATGTCTTGAAACTGAGAACATTGTACAATTTTATGGTCGGAGCTGAAACAAACAATGCATGTTGGATTAGTAATAGCAAATGATAATCCCTTGCTAGGCTTGTACACGTGTTTTTTTTTTCGAAGAATCTGCCATTCGATACGATGCAATGCCGCTTGATTGCAGAAACTGACAATGTCGTTCCAAAATAGTTGTGCAGTGAGCCCAATTTGGCAATGTTCGTAAGTCAAGGGACTCATTCCACTTGTTACGAGTTTGCTGGTCACATTTTCCGATGACGATGAATATCAACATGGCTTGGGCAATATCTGATCCGGTACCCAATGACGATAATTATGAATAGAGGGCTGACGCATTGTCCAGCAGACTGCGCAGCTGATTTCCGTCCGGTTTGTCGACTGGCTGTAGATTGAATAGTGTTTCTATTGTGTCTAAAAATGTAAGTGTAGGATTGTCATAACGTTCACTTAAACGAGCAAGAGCCTTGGGATAATTTTCCTGAGTCACTTGGAATGCCTTTACTGCCTGTAGGGCAGGGCCCTTCAAGCAATTCAGCAGATGATTAAACTTTTCAATGTTCGATAGAGAGTACTCACGACCGATAATCTGATTGAATGATGTAATGAAGTTTTTAAACTCTGCTCGTTTCCCATCAAATATAGGCGGAGCCAATCGAGGAAGACTCGATGGCGGCGAAGAGCGAATTGGAGCAGGGTTAGAAAATGAGGTGCTGTGCAGTTCATCATCCAGTTGGGATTGGATGGACAATTTGATACTCACATATGTGTCTTCCACGTCTGCACGTCCATTGTCCTGAGGATCTTCCAATTCAATTTCAGATTGTACTTCCAAAACCTCCTTAATGTATATCTCCAACATGTCCAAGCGTAATTGTAGCTCACCGTGTGATAATCTTTTTTCACTGCCATCGACCTCAGTAGACACTCTTACAACATCCTCTAAGTGTGCGATATTGCGTTTTATGTTCGCTCGCTTACGTTAGTTTGCTTCAAGAGTTGACATTATGTATCGAGAATGTTGTGATCACCGTTGTGACCGAGCGACAGTTTTGATACTGCCAAATTTTTACAGCCTAACTTTAACCTGATAATGTCACTCTCACCGATGTGAGCGAGCGATAGTACAAATCACCGATGTGAGGGTCGCTTGCAGTGATGAAGCAAAATGCAGTAAACAAGCAGAGGCAGCGAGCTTCCAGCGACGAAGCAACGGTAACGAGAATGCAGCAGCAAAGCGAAGGTAGCGAGTTTCCAGCGACGAAGCAACGGCAACGAGAAAGGAGCTGTGAGGCAAAGGCAATGAGCAATCAAACTCAGAGCGTATCCAGCGCGAAGTAACGGCTACAAGAATGCTGTAGCGAAGCGAAGGTAGCGAGTTTCCAGCGACGAAGCAACGGCAAAAAGAAAGAAGAGCTGGCCAAATGTTGCTGTCGATGCTGTATTTGCGAGGAGTTCCATAAAACCATCATCCAACGAAATGTTGTGCGGCAGCGATATGCCGTCAATTTCCACACACTAGCCACAATGTTGGTCGCCAAAATGTTGGATCAAAAGCGTTTTTTTGACCTTTTAAGAATCTTATGTCAAGTGGGCGTGTAGATGGTATGAAGTTTTAATAAAGGTTTTACAAATTGATGAGCAACACGACTGACTTCTATGATGATGCTTACAGAACTGATTTCTTAACATAAATTAAGATTAAAGGGACCGAGCAATTACAGCGTTCGAAAGCTTCGTACATGTGTATGAGTGCTTATGACATTCATATAGAAGAGAATTAGCATAATCTTAACATAATCTGCTTTGACATTGCTATTGATACCCTGACTAATGTATATATGAGGTATATGACCGAACAGTATCAATGGACCCATATGAGTATTGAACATGTCCGTGTATTCGTATTCGAAATCACACACTTATGAAATCTCTATGTAATCGCAGTACGTTTAGTGTGCGAGTACGAAAGTCTGGCTCATCTCTATACGTAAACCTAATGATTGCCTCTATATCTGACATTCAAATATATTCATACCTTATTTAGTCCGTCTGCTCTACTGCTATAGCGTTTCTTAATTTTCTTTGAATGCATTGCATACACCTCCAATGCTAGTGATACAAGAGATACTGTAGTAATTATAATTAGCAAAATTGTAATATTTTCTAAATTTTCTTTATGGTCAAATTCTTTTACGTTATTTATAACATTTGCGTTAATTAAAATTTCTTACATATATTTATATTGTGAGGAGGCTACTAGGATTAGCCTCCCCAAAGTTTTGAACTCATGGCAAGGAGCCGCCGTTCGCATCACCAGGGTCATGGCAAGGAGCTATTGGCAGTATTGTTTGTTAATTTTTATAGTTTAAGGGTATCAAAATTAGTAATATAAGATAATAGATTTGTAAGAGGCAAGAAGCCGCCGACATTATAATTAAGTAAAAATGCAAGGTGCCGTTAACCGCATAGTCTGTGTATAGTTAGAATAAGTGCATAGTTTGGGCAAGTAGCCGTTCATAGTTTGTGCGGCAGGGCCTTAGTCTAGGAAGTTTAGTAGGGTAGAACATAACGAAGTTAGTGAATAAAGTGAATGCAGTCGCAATAATTAAGTGAAATGTTGATCTTTGTATTCTCGGGCGGTCATACTTGTGCTAAACATCGGATATAGCCGATGTTCACTCTAACCTAGGGGGGATACTGTAAGTGGCGCGCGGCCATGCCCCCGAATGCTTTTATTTAAAGTCAATATCATGAGCTTAGCCTATGGATACAAATATGTTCTTATGCTGTTATTGGTTATCAGCTACAAAGAGGGGGAGAGTGAGTAGCTAGCATATGCCTGTATAATTTATATAAACATAAACGGTCAGCTAGTGGGGCTAGTGAATCGCGCTGCGTATTATGAGCCAGAGCCAATACATAAAGTGGCTCTGGGTTTGTTTAATGTATATTTGCTATTGTATGCAACAAAGTGCCACATACTTTATACATGAATACTGGGTGTTATTTTTAGGCATATACACACAACACTTGACCAAACTCGGCAGCTAGTTTTACTTTGCTCCTCATATATATGGAAAATCCCATAAAGATCGGACCACAAAATCATATAGCTGCCAAGGAACGATCGGTGGAAAATTCAGTTGCTGTTTGAAAAACATTTTTGTTTATCAAGATATCTTGACCAAACTCGGCATTAATTAGTTTTACTATGCTCCTCATATATATGGAAAATCCTATTAAGATCGGACCACAATATCATATAGCTGCCATAGAAACGATTGGTTGTTAAGTTGTTGTATGAAAAAATATTTTGTTTACCACATATCTTGACCAAACTCGGCATTTAATATTTTAACTATGATCTTCATATGAATACACAATCCCTTTAAGATCGGACCCCTATATTATATACCTGCCAAAAGAACGATCGCTCGAAAGTTAAAATGTATGAAAAAAAAATTTGTTTATCAAGATATCTTGACCAAATTCGGCAGTTAGTTATACTATGCTCCTCATATGTATGCAAAATCCTTTTAAGAAAGGACGACATATCATCTAGCATCCCAGGAACGATCGTTTTAGTATGCTCCTCATATATATGCAAAGACCTATTAAGATTGGCCCACTATATCATATAGCTGCCAGGAACGATCGGTCGAAAATTAAGTTGTTGCATGGAAAAATATTTTGTTGATCAAGACATCTTGCTTAAACTCGGCATTAATTAATTTAACTATGTTCCACATATATATATGCAAAATCCAATTAAGATCGGTGCACAATACCATATAGCTGCCAGGGAACAATCGGTCAAAAATTAAGTTGTTGTATAATAAACATTTTTTTTTATCAAGATATCTTGATTAATCTAAGCATTTATAAGTTTTACTATGCTCCTCATATTAATGCAAAGTCCTATAAAGATCGGTGCACTATATCATATTGCTGCCAAAGGAACAGTCGGTCCCAACTTAACATGTATGAAAAAAATTTTGCTTATCATGATATCTTGACCAAACTCGGCAGTTAGTTACTATGCTTCTCATATATATGCAAAGTCCTTTTAAGTTCGGACCACAATATCATATAGCTGCCAAGGAACGACCGGTCGAAAATTAAGTTGTATGAAAAAAAATGTTGTTTATCAAGATATCTTGACCAAACTCAGCATTTATTAGTTTAAGTTTGGTCTTCATATTAATACAAAATCCCTTTAAGATCGGACCACTATATCGTTTACCTGCCATAGGAACGATCGGTCGAAAGTTAAAATGTTGTATGACAAAAAATGTTGTTTATCAAGAGATCTTGACCAAACTCGGCATTGATTAGTTTTACTATGCTCCTCATATATAGGAAAACACCTATTCAAATCGGCCCAAAATATCATATAGCTGCCATGGGAACGATCGGTCAAGCATCGCAACCTCTACTACCAGGAGCGAGCAATCGCTACACAATCGCTTTAGCCTAGTTTGCCAACTGGCAAAGGGGAAGAAACAAAGCAATCAATTATCAGCTCCGTCCGCAAGCACCTCCAGAACTTCTCCGTCTCCAACAGCAGTCAAAAGGGAAACATCGTCCCGGACTAAAAGCGAATCATCCGCGTCCACGCCAAGGGGAATTGTTAAGGCACCTCTTAGTTAGAGGCCAAGTCCACTGATAAAAATCAGTCGCCCGCCGTCCAAAGCTAAAAGCGAAGCATCCCTGGCCACTGCAGTCGGACGCACTAAGGCAACCATTAGCACAAGATCTAGTCCGATTTCCACGTGAGCTAATACCAAAACGGCCCAAAATATGACAGACGCGGCCTTAATCAAGTTTATTGCTGTCACTGATAGGCTAAGTCAGTTTGAGGCAAAAATAAACACTCCTGGAGGCTCTGACCCGTCTCTTGTGGGACAAGGTTGAAAAAGAATACGAGGTCGGCTCAACAATAATCTCGCAAGCCGGTTCAATGGAAACCATTTCAGTCATGCAGTCCAAGTACGACTATTGTTCTTTGTATATGAGAGATGCGCCGCTAAACTTAGCGTGCAAATCGATACTGCTAACGCCCAAAATAGACCATCCGCTCAGTCCACCATTCCGACATATGTTCCCATCGGCTGTCGCTTACCTCCTTGCGACACAGAAACCTTCAGCGGAGATTACATACGTTGGCCCACATTTCGAGACCACTTTACCGCAATTTACATAAATAATCCGAGGTTATCAGAGGTCGAGATTATTCCATCTCAATGCGAAAACCAGCGGTGAGGCTCAGGCGATTGTATCGAAGTCACCTTTGACTAACGATGGCTTTCGATCGGCCTGGGCCAATCTTTGAGAACCGAAAAATGGTTAGTTAACAGCCAGGTCAAGGTTCTGTTCAACCTGCAGCCTATCTCCCAAGGGTCTGGAACGGCAATTAAGGAACTTCAGAGCACCATTCAAGGTTGCTTAACAGCTCTGGAGTTATCCGAAATTAACATAGAAAACTGGGACTGCATCCTCGTGTTCCTATGCTCCTCCAAATTACCCAAATTAACACTCTCCTTATGGGAACAGTCCATCTCGAGAAAAAACGACATCTCATCTTGGCTTGAGATGAACGCCTTTCTCTTAGAACGCTATCGCACTTTAGAAGCGATAGAAGAGCTTAAGCCAAGCGCAAATACTCCGGCGCACTCCAGAATTGTTCGACCAGAACCTCCTACCACTAGAAGGTTTAACTCATTTGAGAATAAGGTCGCTAACAAGCCGCAAGCCTGCAAATTGTGCTCCAGAGAGAATCACCCTATCCATCTGTGCCCACGATTTCTCCAAATGCCCGTCAGCGAACGGGCAACTTACATCAAACAGCAAAAACTATGTTTGAACTGTTTCGCTAGGGGTCATAAGTTAAGGGATTGCACAAGTGCTCACAATTGTTATACGTGCAAGGGTCGTCACAACACGCTCTTGCATCGTAGTGACACTCCACAATTGGGCCCTGCGGTAGTCTCCATGCCACAAGCAACAGCTCCCTCCAATCAATCCATACAGTCATCCCAACAAACGAATGTCCACAATTATCTTGCAATTAACACCCACGGTGTTCTCCTAAGCACGGCTGTTATATATGTTCGCCATTCGGGTGTAAATTATACAGCTCGTGCACTGATCGACTCGGGATCAGAGGCAACATTTATTTCCGAGCGACTCTTCCACCTGATTTGATTTTAACAGGCCCAGTTTCAAAGACCGCATCCACCGCAATCTCGTCATTCTCGAATATCTGTCTCTCAAGAAGAGCAATTAGACGTCATTCTCACAACATTTTGGGAGGTGGAGGACATTCCAGTCAAACTGGTAAAGAGCTCCGACTCTTTCTATGAGAATAATTTCATCCGAACAACAACAAGGAACGAGAATGGCAGATATGTAGTCACCCTACCTTTCCGGGAACCTAGTCACATAGACTTAGGACATTCAAGATCTATCGCACTAGCTCAGTCTCTAAAGAACGAGATTGGTTTAAAATGAAACCCTCCTTTGAAAGAGCAATACGACTCCGTGATTCGGGAGTACTTCGACTTAGGTCATATGACACAAGTCTCTCCAGACAGCAGCCCCAATAACAAAGGCACAGCACCACAACAAAGGTTCGCGTTGTGTTTAACGCGTCCAGCCCGTCTTCCAATGGCAAAAGTCTAAATGATATCCTACACACGGGACCAGTACTCCAATCCGATCTGACGATTCAGATACTAAAGTGTCGATTTTACCGCTACGTTTTCAATGCCGATATAACTAAGATGTATCGGCAAATCCAGGTCGATCCAAGACATTCGCCTTTTCCACTTGGTCTACTGCCTCCAGGCAGGGATTGGTGACCATGTCACGGTCGCCATGTAATATTTGATACAGCACGTCAGTGCTTGTTTGGTTTTTGAAATCGAATGCTTTTATTTAAAGTCAATGCCATGAGCTCAGCCTATGGATACAAATATGTTCTTATGCTGTTATTGGTTTACATCTATCGCGCTGCGAATTATGAGCCAGAGCCAATACATAAAGTGGCTCTGGGTTTGTTTAATGTAAATTTGCTATTGTATGCAACAAAGTGCCACATACTTTGTATATGAATACTGGGTGTTATTTTAAGGCATATACACACTACACTTGACCAAACTCGGCAGTTAGTTTTACTTTGCTCCTCATATATATGGAAAATCCCATAAAGATCGGACCACAAAATCATATAGCTGCCAAGGAACGATCGGTGGAAAATTCAGTTGCTGTTTGAAAAACATTTTTGTTTATCATGATATCTTGACCAAACTCGGCAATTTTTAGCTTTACTTTGCTCCACATATCTATGGAAAATCCTATTAAGATCGGACCACAATATCATATAGCTGCCAAGGAACGATCGGTGGAAAATGAAGTTGTTGTTTGAAAAACAATTTTTTTTACCAAGATATCTTGGCCAAACTCGGCATTTATTAGTTTGACTATGCTCTTCATATATACAAAATCCTGTCAACATCGGTACACTATATCATATAGCCTCTATTGGAACGATCGGTCGAAAATTAAGTTGTATGAAAAAAAATGTTGTTTATCAAGATATCTTGACCAAAGTTGGCAGTTAGTTACTATGCTCCTCATATATATGAAAAATCCTATTAAGATCGGACCACTATATCAAACTCGGCATTGATTCGTTTAACTATGCTCCTTATATATATGCAAACACCTATTAACATCGGCCCACTATATCATATAGCTGCCATGGGAACGATCGGTCGAAAATTACAATGTTGTATGAAAAAAAATGTTGTTTATCAAGACATCTTAACCAAACTCGGCATTTGTTAGTTTTACTATGCTCCTCATATATATGCAAAATCCTATTAAAACCGGACCACTATATCATATAACTGCCATGGGAACGATCAGTCGAAAATTAAGTTGTATGAAAAAAAATGTTGATTATCAAGATATCTTGACCAAACTCGGCATTTATGCAAAATACTATTAAGATTGGACCACTATATCATATAGCTGCCATAGGAACGATCGGTCGAAAATTAAGTTGTTGTATGAAAAGAATTTTGTTTATCAAGATATCTTGACCAAACTCGGCTGTTAGTTTTACTGTGCTCTTCATATATATGCAAAATCCTATTAAGAACGGAGCAGTATATCATATAGCTGCCATAGGAACGTTCGGTCAAAAATTAAGATCTATTATGAATAATAGTTGTTGTTCATGCCAGTTCATTGCTAGTCTAAACACAGCATTGACTGAGCCTCACTCAGTGTGAGAGAGTCACTCAGTGAGACAGACTCACTCACTGAGAGAGACTCACTCACTAATACGATCCCAGATACGCTCAGCACTCTCCTTATGGTCTCCTTTCCACTTCCATAACTCCAACCAAAAATATATCACTTGGTCAACATTGGTTAACATTGGTCCTTCGAGCCGGATTTATATAAACCGTTCGCCCCTACACAAGATTTTTGGCAAAGATAAGTTTTTACAAAATTTCCTTTCTATATATATATTCGGCAATATCCGCCATACTTTTTTCCTTAAGGAAAGTGATTGGCAATTTTCTGAAAAAAAAAAATTTATTATATAATCCGACAAGTTGCTTCACAATATTGTTTCCTAATTAATATTGGTAATTCATGTTCTTGGTCCGACACACAAACATACACCGGGTTCACCAGCACGTATCGTACATACATACATACATACATACATACATATATTCAATCCGAATATAATTGTCCATATGCATTTTGAATAGACACTATATTTAACACCTTGTATTATTTAATAAACATAAACACAACCTCCAATTCAGTTTCTTAAATTATAATTTATTGCATAGTGCAAACGAGTATATTTGTGCAACCACAAGAGAGAGTTCTCAGTTGAGAGTGATTGACGTGTTTTACTTGTGCTCCAAGATTTTTATATATTTTTGCGCTTTAATCCTGCTTTTTATTTCGAAATTTTGCATTTTTGGTGCATTATTTAAAAAGCTTTCATAAATTGTGCAAAGTGTTATCTGTTGTGCAGCGTAAGTCTGTTAATTATTGCATTTATAAAACGCGGCGTCAGTTCCGTGTTTGTTGTTATTGCCTGTTTTTGATTCTTTTGCTTTGGTGCTCCCCCGTGCATACACTTGTTTGTGCGTGTGTTCGCTGCTGCATATTTCTGCTTGTGCATCGCGCTCTCGCAAATTTTTGCTATTGCTTTTCGCTCCAAACAATTTGTTTGTGTACGATAATTGTTTTTTGAGTGTTTACTTGCTCTATTTTTGTGCACCGTTTTCGTTTTGCTCTGCGCTCTCACAACTTGCATACTCTTGTAGCAATTATGTCGTGCTGTAAGAAACCTTGCACGTTCAAGCAGGCTGATGATTCTGCACAGCCGCAATTTGTTAATTGCTGGCTGTGTGAGAATATGATGCATGCTAAATGTGCAGGTCTCACTGGGCGTGATTGCGACAAGATCGCTGTAGTTGCCAAGAAGGGCTGCGGTGGCTTGCGTTGGTCGTGCCCAGTTTGCATCGAAAAGCAAATTGATTTCTCCAGGATGTATAATTCTGTGAGAAATCAATTTTTAAAATTGAATAACGTGGCTAAGCAGCTGTCGAGTAATTTTGACTCGAGTTTTGAGCTGCTTGCAAATTATAAATTCGAGTCTCCAACCAATCGCCGGTTGGAGCCTCAACTTTCGCAATTGCCCTCTACGTCTGTTCAGACACCTACTCCTTTCTTGTCCCTACCTAGCAACTTGGATTTATCTCCAATGTTGTCTTTATCGCCTTCTCCAAGCGATTGCCCAAATACCCCCATTTCATCCCCTATAGTAGTTTCAGTAGAGCCCGTACCTGATACTGTCCCAATTATCCAAACTGCCTCAGCCCCGTCAGCTCCTGGCCGCAAAGGTAGACCTACGCGTAATCTTGCCCAGATTGTTAAACACAATCATGGTGCCTCTTTAGCTCCTCCAACTCCTGTATTACCTGCAGCCCCATCAGTACCTACTTTAACGGTTGTTGCCCCTCGTAGGCAAGTTTTTGTGTCTCGACTTTCATCGGACACCACTTCTGAGTCATTGGCAGCCTATATTGCTAGCAAATCTTCTGCTAGCGTGTCAATAACCAAATTTAATTTCTCCACCCCTCGTGAAATATCATCATTCAAAATAAATGTTTCACATGATATGTTCCCAATCATTTGTGATCCCAAATTTTGGCCTCCACACATGATTGTTCACGAGTTCAAGCCAAAAAAGCATAACCAGCCTGTCACCCTTCCAGTCCCTTCAATACAGGGTACCATTTCTGCCCCAAAAAACTAACTTCATCTTCTGACCAAATCTGTATTCATTATCAGAATGTCAGAGGTCTTATTTCAAAGCTTAAAAATCTTTTCATGGCCAGTACTTCCTTCGACTCGGATATAATAGCTTTTTCAGAAACATGGTTAAATTCAACCATATCCGATTCTGAGGTATTTTCAAATAGTTTTATTTTGCATAGAAATGATCGGCCGACTCGAGGTGGTGGGGTGTTAATTGCCGTTAAAGCCACTCTCCAGTCAGAACTTTTCTGTTTTAGTACGCCTACTGACGCTGAGATTATCTCAGTTAAGGTGTCTTTTCCTACACGGAATATCTATATTACATGCTCTTATGTCCCTCCTTCTTCTGATATTCAAGTTTATATGAAACATATTACTTGTATTAAAGAAGTTTCTTCACACGTGCGTGATAATGACCTATTTATGGTGTTGGGTGATTTTAATTTGCCGAACATCTCTTGGTCATTATTCACTGCTGAAAATTATCTAGTGCCCTCAGCACAGCATGATTTTATAGACTGCATGCTTGATCTTTCGTTGTTTCAAATCAATTCAATTTCTAATCATTTGAATAGAACACTTGACCTTGTATTTGTTAACGACTACCTTATTTCTAATGTGTCTAGGTCCCCTCCTTTATCTCTTCCTGAGGATGTATATCATCCTACTTTAGAGATTACAATGTTAAATTGTAATCGTCTCATTTCGTGCTCATCAGCCAATAAGCCCCGCCGCTGCTTTCGCAAAGGAAATTATTCATTGCTGAATCAGCTTATTTATGCAACCGATTGGTCTGTCTTATATGACTCGGTTGATATAAATACTGCTATTACTTTTTTTTATAGCACCCTTAACTCCCTCTTAGATATGAGTATTCCCAAGTCAATTCCTTCGACTACTTCTTCAAAACCACCCTGGTTTACTCCCAGATTGTCACATATTAAAAACTTAAAATCTAAATATTTTAAAAAGTTTAAAAAGTCTGGTTCGTGTACAGACTTGGCTAAATATTCCATAGCCAAGTCGAACTTCTTTCTTTGAATTCTCAATGCTATGAGAATTATCTAACTCGTTGTAAAAGGCAATTTGCCCAAAATCCGAGACAGTTTTATAATTTTGTAAACATGAAGCGTAAATCTTCAAGTTTGCCAACTTCTTTTTCTTTCGGGATGGATAAAGCTAGTAATGACTCTGATTCTGCTAACCTCTTTGCTAATTTTTTCCAATCAACTTACTCCTCAGTCTGTCCTAATAATAATTCTTACCCTTATACTATTTCTTCCTCTCGTTCTATACCTCCTCCTATTATTTCACACTCCTCTCTCCTTTTCGCTATAAACTCTTTAAAATCTTCTTACTCTCCTGGGCCTGATAATATTCCTAGTTGTCTACTCAAGGAGTGTAGTTCTTCCCTTCTTTACCCATTGCAAAAGCTTTTTAATCTATCTCTTGAATCTTCTGTCTTTCCATCTCTTTGGAAAGAATCTTATATCATTCCTCTCCACAAGAAAGGTGGAAAGTCTGATATACAAAATTACAGGGGCATTGCAAAACTGTCCGCTATTCCTAAATTATTTGAAAAAATAATCACTTCGAATTTGCAGCATTTCTGCAAATCAGTTGTTTCCCCTGTTCAACATGGATTCGTAAAGAATCGTTCAACTACGACCAATCTGCTTGAGTTTACTTCCTTGGTAAACGATGCTTTTCTTTCGAAAATGCAAACTGATGTCATTTATACTGACTTCAGTAAAGCGTTTGACTCTGTGCACCATGACATTTTACTTTTTAAACTTGACCGAATAGGTTTCCCTCCGTCTCTTTTGCTTTGGATTAATTCTTATTTAAAAGGTAGGACCCAAAGAGTAATGCTGAGGCTGACTACCTCTAAACAAGTTCACGTTACTTCTGGTGTTCCTCAAGGTAGTCATCTTGGACCTTTACTCTTTACTCTTTTTATAAATGATCTCCCCTCTGTTATATCACATGCCCGTGTACTCATGTATGCGGATGATGTGAAACTTATTCTATCATACACTAATCCCCTACATCATTCTCGTCTACAAGACGATTTGAACGCTATGCAACTTTGGTGTTCGGCCAATCAATTGCATCTGAATTGTTCAAAGTGTATGTTTATGACATTTAATCGTACTACACCTTATCTTGTCAGTTATACAATCGACAATACCCCTTTACAACGTATACTAACAGTTAAGGATCTAGGCGTTCTATTTGATTCTAAGCTCTGTTTCAATCTTCACATAGATACCATCGTTAATGAGGCAAAAGGTGTACTTGGATTCATTAAACGATGGTCTAAAGAGTTTAACGATCCTTTTATAACGAAACTTCTGTACATCTCTCTTGTTCGCCCTATCCTTGAATACTGCTCTTGCATCTGGTCTCCGCAGTATAACAATAGCCAGGATCGTATTGAATCTGTTCAGAAGCAATTTCTGCTTTTTGCCTTACGAGGTTTAAATTGGGACCCTAATCTTCGGTTGCCATCCTACTCCAGCAGGCTGCTTCTTCTTAACCTTCCGTCGTTAACCAACCGTAGGACAATTCTCGGTGTTGTCCTTCTACATAAGTTGATTATTGGCGATATAGATTCTCCTTTTCTGCTAGGGCGTCTTCAATTCTCTGTTCCGTCTAGACCAACCAGAAATTACCGCCCCTTATTCCTGTCTACGTGCACAACAGACTACGCTATGCACAATCCTTTTCGCGTGCTATGTAAAAATTATAATAGTTTGCATCACGTTTTCTCTACCGAACTTTCTCTCCCCGTAATAAAATCGTTGCTTTCAGAATACCTTCGGGAAGTCACTGACCATTCCCAGCTATGAGCAGGGGCATAGCTTGCCGGACAGGCTATAAATTTCCCCCACCGGGTCGGTGATTTCCCATTACTTTTCTCTCTGTCCTATCTACTTAACACTCTATATATCTTGCCTCCATTTCTTTACTTTATTAACATTACTCTTCTTACTTTCTTTTTTCCTATTTATTGTATTTTATTAATTAATATAGCAAACTAAGATTATTTTTAATTTTACTTAAGAACACTTTTTTCCTACTTACACCCTTCTGATTAGATGTAGGCTCTAATAGCGTCACTGACAAATTTAGCTGTGAAAAGGGGCACAGCTGGCCGGACTGGCAACTAAAACACCTCCATCGGTCGGTGATGCTATTTAGAGAACTATGTTATCTAAATAGGCTTTTAGCATATAATTCTATTATCTATTGTATGTATAATCTACGGAATAATGAGGAAGACACTCGTTGTGTCGACCTTAAATAAATAAATAAATAAATAAAATAAATCATATGTACTATGTGTGTCCACATATAATATTTTTTAGTGCATAATCCAATATTCAATAAAATAAATAACACAGCAATATTATAATAATAAATTGCAATTCCAACCGGCATACTTGCGTATATACATACATCATACACACACACACACACACACACACGTAAAAACAAACAGCTGCCGAACTGCATTTCTGTTTACATGTTTGTAAGCAATTCCACACAGTCAAATATAATTATTGTTGCTCCTTGACGCACAAATAAAAACACTACAATTATAATTAATATAATAATATTACTATTTATCTATTAGTGAAAAAAAAACACTACACATCAACTCAAAGCTCCACATTTGTCAGAGGTGTGCACTCAGCCATAATAGTGGGTATTATATTAGCACCACAAAAAGTAAAAATAAATTATCCGTTACGGAATTCAAAGATTAATATAATAATAAAATTATCGAAAACGAGCATCGAAATTCTTTATTATTATTTCCCTTGTTAAATAAATAATTATATTTTTTAAAGTTACCAAATCAAATAAATTTATTAATTAAATTGATCAAATCAAATAAATTTTGATTTGAAGTACAATTATTTAAATTCTCCTCAATTACAATCGAATTATAAGGTCGATTTCTTCCAGTGTTTCTTGGTTTCAAGCATCGCAACCTCTACTACTAGAAGCGAGCACCTCTGTTTTTCTACCCAATCGCTTCCGCCTGGTATGCCAACTGGCAAAGGGGAAGAAACAAAGAAACAATTAGTAGTTCTGTCCGCAAGCACCTCCAGAACTTCTCCGTCTCCAACAGCAGCCCTTAGAGTTAAAAGCGAACCAGCGTCCCGGAATAAAAGCGAATCATCCGCGTCCACGTCAAGGTGAATTGTTAAGGCACCTCTTAGTTTGAGGACAAGTCCACTGATAAAAATCAGTCGCCCGCCGTCCAAAGCTAAAAGCTAAGCATCCCTGACCACATCAGTCGGACGTACTAAGGCAACCATTAGCACCAAATCTAGTCCGATTTCCACGCGGCCTTAATCAAGTTTATTGCTGTCACTGATAGGCCAAGTCAGTTTGAGGCAAAAATAAATACTCCTGGAGGCTCTGACCCGTCTCTCTATACGTGCCAGGCCCGTCGGGACCAAGTGCGAGCCTTGTGGGACAAGGTTGAAAAAGAGTACGAGGTCGGCTCAACAGTAATCTCGGAAGGCGGTTTAATGGAAACCATTTCAGTCATGCAGTCCAAGTACGACTATTGTTACTTGGTATATGAGAGATGCGCCGCTAAACTTAGCGAGCAAATCGATACTGCTAACGCCCAAAATAGACCATCCGTCCACCATTCCGACATATGTTCCCACCGGCTGTCGCTTACCTCCTTGCGACACAGAAATCTTCGGAGATTACATACGTTGGCCCACATTTCGAGACCTTCTTACCGCAATTTACATAAATAATCCTAGGTTATCAGAGGTCGAGAAATTATTCCATCTCAATGCGAAATGCGATTGATCGAAGTCACCTTTGACTAACGATGGCTTCCGATCAGCCTGGGCCAATCTGACTGAGCGTTTTGAGAACCGAAAATTGTTAGTCACCAGCCAGCTCAAGGTTCTTTTCAACCTGCAACCAATCTCCCAAGAGTCTGGAACGGCAATTAAGGAACTTCAGAGCATCAAGGTTGTTTAACAGCTCTGGAGTTATCCGAAACTAACATAGAAAACTCGGACTGCATCCTCGTGTTCCTATGTTCCTCCAATCTGACTGAGCGTTTTGAGAACCGAAAATTGTAAGTCAACAGCCAGCTCAAGGTTCTTTTCAACCTGCAACCAATCTCCCAAGAGTCTGGAACGGCAATTAAGGAACTTCAGAGCATCAAGGTTGTTTAACAGCTCTGGAGTTATCCGAAACAAACATAGAAAACTCGGACTGCATCCTCGTGTTCCTATGTTCCTCCAAATTACCCAAATGAACACTCTTCTTATGGGTACAGTCCATCTCGAGAAAATACGACATCTCATCTTGGCTTGAGATGAACGCCTTTCTCTTAGAACGCTATCGCACTCTAGAAGCGATAGAAGAGCTTAAGCCAAGCGCAAATACTCCGGCGCACTCCAGAATTGTTCGACCAGAACCTCCTACCACTAGAAGGTTTAACTCATTTGAGAATAAGGTCGCTAACAAGCCGCAAGCCTGCAAATTGTGCTCCAGAGAGAATCACCCTATCCGTCTGTGCCCCCGATTTCTCCAAATGCCCGTCAGCGAACGGGCAACATACATCAAACAGCAAAAACTATGTTTGAACTGTTTCGCTAGGGGTCATAAGTTAAGGGATTGCACAAGTGCTCACAATTGTTATACGTGCAAGGGTCGTCACAACACGCTCTTGCATCGTAGTGACACTCCACAATTGGGCCCTGCGGTAGTCTCCATGCCACAAGCAACAGCTCCCTCCAATCAATCCATACAGTCCACTCCATCCCAACAAACGAATGTCCACAATTATCTTGCAATTAACACCCACGGTGTTCTCCTAAGCACGGCTGTTATATATGTTCGCCATTCGGGTGTAAATTATACAGCTCGTGCACTGATCGACTCGGGATCAGAGGCAACATTTATTTCCGAGCGACTCTTCCACCTGATTAAGCTTCCGTACAAATCCGTACAGGCACAAGTATCGGGATTAAATCAAGCTGTTGCAGCCCAGCCTCGCAAGCTCTGCCATTTTAATATTGGCTCTCCTTCCAAGCGCAGTATCCAAATTGAGGCATCGGCCTACTATTTGGCAGGGAATCTATCCCTTGTTTAATGAATAATCGTATTTTTTTTTAAATTACCAAGTCAAATAAATTTATTAATTAAATTGATCAAATCAAATAAATTTTGATTTTAAGCAAAATTACTTAAATCTTCCTCGATTATTTACCAGTACCGGCATTCCAGTGTTTCTTTGTTTTAAGCATCGCAACCTCTACTACTAGATGCGATCACCTTTGTTTTCCTACCCAATCGCTTCCGCCTAGTATGCCAACTGGCAAAGGGGAAGAAACAAAGCGTCAATTAGCAGTTCCGTCCGCAAGCACCTCCAGAACTTTTCCGTCTCCAACAGCAGCCCTTAGAGTCGAAAGGGAAACATCGTCCCGGACTAAAAGCGAATTATCCGCGTCCACGCCAAGGGGAATTGTTAAGGCACTTCTTAGTTCGAGGCCAAGTCAACTGATAGAAATCAGTCGCCCGCCGTCCAAAGCTAAAAGCGAAGCATCCCTGACCACTGCAGTCGGACGCACTAGGGCAACCATTAGCACAAGATCTAGCCCGATTTCCACGCGAGCTAATACCAAAACGGCACAAAATATGACAGACGCGGCCTTAATCAAGTTTATTGCTGTCACTGATAGACTTAGTCAGTTTGAGGCAAAAATAAACACTCCTGGAGGCTCTGACCAGTCTCTCTATACGTGGCGGGTCCGTCGGGACCAAGTGCGAGCCTTGTGGGACAAGGTTGGAAAAGAGCACGAAGTCGGCTCAACAATAATCTCGCAAGCCGGTTCAATGGAAACCATTTCAGTCATGCAGTCCAAGTACGCCTATTGTTCTTGGTATATGATAGATGCGCCGCTAAACTTAGCGAGCAAATCGATACTGCTAACGCCCAAAATAGACCATCCGCTCAGTCCACCATTCCGACATATGTTCCCACCGGCTGTCGCTTACCTCCTTGCGACACAGAAATCTTCAGCGGAGATTACATACGTTGGCCCGCATTTCGAGACCTCTTCCGATCAGCCTGGGCCAATCTGACTGAGCGTTTTGAGAACCGAAAAGGTTCAAGGTTCTTTTCAACCTGCAGCCAATCTCCCAAGAGTCTAGAACGGCAATTAAGGAACTTCAAAACACCATTCAAAGTTGCTTAACAGCTCTGGAGTTATCCGAAATTAACATAGAACACTGGGACTGCATCCTCATGTTCCTAGGTTCCTCCAAATTACCCAAATAAACACTATCCTTATGGGAACAGTCCATCTCGAGAAAAAACGACATCTCATCTTGGCTTGAGATGAACGCCTTTCTCTTCGAACGCTATTGCACTTTAGAAGCGATAGAAGAGCTTAAGCCAAGCGCAAATACTCCGGCGCAGAATTGTTCGACCAGAACCTCCTACCACTAGAAGGTTTAACTCATTTGAGAATAAGGTCGCTAACAAGCCGCAAGCCTGCAAATTGTGCTCCAGGGAGAATCACCCTATCCGTCTGTGCCCACGATTTCTCCAAATACCCGTCAGCGAACGGGCAACTTACATCAAACAGCAAAATCTATGTTTGAACTGTTTCGCTAGGGGTCATCAATTAAGGGATTGCACAAGTGCTCACAATTGTTTTACGTGCAAGGGTCGTCACAACACGCTCTTGCATCGTAGTGACACTCCACAATTGGGCCCTGCGGTAGTCTCCATGCCACAAGCAACAGCTCCCTCCAATCAATCCATACAGTCCACTCCATCCCAACAAACGAATGTCCACAATTATGTTGCATTTAACACCCACGGTGTTCTCCTAAGCACGGCTGTTATATATGTTCGCCATTTGGGTGTAAATTATACAGCTCGTGCACTGATCGACTCGGGATCAGAGGCAACATTTATTTCCGAGCGACTCTTCCACCTGATAAAGCATCCGTACAAATCCGTACAGGCACAAGTATCGGCATTAAGTCAAGCTGTTGCAGCCCAGCCTCGCAAGCTCTGCCATTTTAATATTGGCTCTCCTTCCAAGCCTCGTATCCAAATTGAGGCATCAGCCTACGTCCTACCACATTTGGCAGGGAATCTACCATCATGTTCGATCCCCCAAAGTTTATTGACAACCCTGCCAAAACTCCAGTTAGCGGACCTTAATTTCCACAAGAGTTCGCAGATAGATATGCTGATTGGCGCTAATATCCTACCGTCCATACTAACAAGCGGCTCCCATCCTAGTATATGTGGCACGTTGCTGGGCCAGGAAACTATTTTCGGGTGGATTTTAACAGGCCCAGTTTCAAAGACCGCATCCACCTCAATCTTGTCATTCTCGACTCAAATATTTGTCGCTCAAGAAGAGCAATTAGACGTCATTCTCACAACATTTTGGGAGGTGGAGGACATTCCAGTCAAACTGGTAAAGAGCTCCGACTCTTTCTGTGAGAGTAATTTTATCCGAACAACAACAAGTCACCCTACCTTTCCGGGAACCTAATCACATAGACTTAGGACATTCAAGATCTATCGCACTGGCGCAGTTTCTAAAGAACGAGAATCGTTTAAAAAGAAACACTTCTTTTAAAGAGCAGTACGACTCCGTGATTCGGGAGTACTTCGACTTAGGTCATATGACACAAGTCTCTCCAAACAGCAACCCCAATCATTTATACCTGCCGCATCATGCTGTTTTTAAGCACGACAGCACCACAACAAAGGTTCGCGTTGTGTTTAACACCTCCAGGCCGTCTTCCAATGGCAAAAGTCTAAATGATATCCTACACACAGGACCAGTACTCCAATCCGATCTGACGGTTCAGATACTAAATGGGATTCTACCGCTACGTTTTCAATGCCGATATAACTAAGATGTATCGGCAAATCCAGGTCGATCCAAGACATACACCCTACCAACAAATACTATTTCGCAATGAGAACGAAGAACTTTGCGACTTCGAACTCAATAGAGTTACCTTTGGGGTAAATTGTGCTCCATACCTCGCAATCCGGGTCCTCCATCAACTTGCTCTTGATATACAAGAACAATGTCCTATCGCATCCGATATAATTGAAAATGATAAGTATGTCGATGATCTTCTAGCAGGGGCACACACGAAGCAACAAGCAATTTCAGCCATTGCAGAACTCCGCATGGCACTCTACAGAGCCGGGTTCACTCTGAGAAAGTGGACATCCAACACAAAGGAAGTGTTAAAAGGAATACCAAGGGACCACTTAGTGTGTGCGGATTTCTTAGAAATCAAAGAGGCCAGCGTCGCTAAAACGCTAGGCATTCGATGGCAAGCCTCAACAGACCAGTTTTTCTTTGCTCCGTCCAAAATGGTATCACAGCCTTCGCGTGAAGTACTATCACAGATTGCGAAATTGTTCGATCCTGCTGGATGGCTAGCACCTGTGATAGATCGAGCAAAGATTTTCATGCAAGAGATCTGGCTCCAAGAGCTGGGGGGGATGATTCCCTGCCGGAAGATCTCGTTCAACGTTGGCATGACTTCCTAACCGACTATCCCTCTCTCGAAGAGATCCGTATTCCAAGATGGGTCGATTTTCAGCAAAAGGCAAAGGTGCAGTTTCACGGCTTCTGCGACGCGTCCTAGCGCGCATATGGTGCTGCACTTTATTTGCGCGTCGAGATCAACGGATGCATCTCCACTCACCTTCTCGCAGCAAAACGAGAGTCGCGCCAGTTAAGACGGTATCACTACCACGCTTAGAGCTGTGTGGCGCAGTTCTTCTTTCCGAGCTCATCACGGCTCTTATTCCTCAGCTCCCCATCCAGAGTAGAGAAAATTTCAATTGGACAGACTCCACTATTGTTCTTGCCTGGTTGGATAAACCTCCATGCAAATGGTCTACCTTTGTGGCTAACCGGGTAGCCAAGATAACATCAACCAATGGCAAATGGTCCCATGTTCGATCCGAACATAACCCAGCTGACCTAGCTAGTCGGGGGATTTCTCCTCGGGACCTATTGGGCAGCACTTTGTGGTGGCATGGACCGGAATGGTTACAACTACCACAAAACCAATGGCCAGTTCCTGTTACGGTACTTGAGACAGAGATTGAACAACGCGCAGTGAAGTGCCATGTCTCACAGCTACCCTCCTATAACCTTCTGGAACGATTCTCCAGATTCGACAAGGCATTGCGAGTTATTGCATATGTCTGTCGCTTTATCCAGCGCTGTAGAAATCCAGCGATCCACTTTCCCGCCGAGCTCCGTAATGAAGAACTTACGAGAGTTCAGTTCCGACTAAGGACTAAGGAGTATAGCTGTTTGCTCGATAAGAAGCCAATTCAAGGATCAAGCAGCATTCGCAATTTAACCCCTTTCATCGATCAAAGGGGTATTCTGCGATCCTGTGGACGGGTGAGAGCGTCCACCTCGTTAGGCTATGATGAGCGACACCCCATAATCATTCCGGCCAATTGTGATTTTTCACGCCTCCTGGTCCGATTTACCCACCTCATTTGTTTTCACGAAGGCAATCAGTTGGTAATGCGCCTCAGAGCCAAATACTGGATCCCAAAGCTCAAGGTCCTGGTAAAATCTACCATAAGCTCCTACAAGGTCTGTGTAATACACCGAAGACGACTCCAGACCCAACTTATGGGCGAACTCCCAAGGGCGAGATCAACCTTTTCCCGACCCTTCACACATACGGGTGTAGACTTTGCCGGACCTTTCGATATTAAAAGCTACATTGGTCGAGCATGCAAAATTACCAAAGGTTATGTCTGTGTCTTCGTGTGTTTCAGAACGAAAGCAATCCATTTAGAAGCCACCACAGATCTAACCACGGAGAGATTCCTGGCCGCACTTTCGCGATTTATCGCAAGACGTGGCCTTCCTCAACAGATGTACTCAGATAATGGGAAAACATTTGTGGGAGCGTCATCCGTTCTTTCGAGAGATTTCTTGCAAGCGACCAAAGAGCTCATCTTATCCAAGCATAGCCATCAAAACTTGTGTTGGCATTTCAATCCTCCTGGCGCTCCTCACATGGGCGGATTGTGGGAAGCAGGTGTAAAAAGCTTTAAGACCCACTTCTACAAGTCCACCGCATCCTCAAAATATACATTTGAGGAGTTCGCGACTCTCCAGGCCAATCTCTCCAATGTCGGAAGATCCGACTGATTTATTGGCTCTAAGTCCAGGCCACTTCCTAGTTGGTGGCCCTCTTCTGTCAACTAACGAGCCAGTAATCAAAGAAGACGCTATTTCTATAATTAACCGCTGGCAGCGACTCAAAGCGCTCCACCAGCAATTTTGCTTACGGTGGAAGAATGAGTATTTGAAAGAGCTCCATAAGCGAAACAAATGGACCTCCAAGTCGGTGATATGGTGATTACCAAGGAAGATAACATACCAATAAATGAATGGCGCCTTGGCCGAGTCCAGCTGGCTTGCCCAGGCACAGATGACAAGGTCCGCGTAGTGGACGTGCTTACCGCAAGATATTTTGACCAAACTCGGCATTTATTAGTTTTACTCTGCGCCGTATAAATATTCAAATTCCTATTAAGATCGGACCACAATGTCATATAACTGCTATAGAAACGATCGGTCGATAATTAAGTTGTTGTTTGAAAAAATATTTTGTTTATCAAGATATCTTGACCAAACTAGGTAGCTAGTTACTATGCTCCTCATATTAATGCAAAATCCTATTAAGATTGGACCACAATACAGCATAGCTGCCATGGAACGATCGGTATAAAATTAAGTTGTTTTATGAAAAACGCTTTAGTTTGTCAGGATTTCTTGACCAAACTCGATATTTGTTAGTTTTACTATGCTCCCCATATATATTTAAAATCTTATATATCATATAGCTGCCATAGAACGATCGGTCGCAAGTAAAGTTGTTGTATGGTACAAAATTTTGAAAAAATATTTTGTTTATCAAGATATCTTGACCAAAATCAGCATTTATTGTTTTTAATACGCTCCTCATATATATGCTAAATCCTATTAAAATCGACCCACTTTATTATATAGCTGCCATAGGAACGATCGGTCGAAAGTTAAGATGTTGTATGAAATGTTGTTTATTAAGATATCTTGACCAAACTCGGGATTTATTAGGTTTACTATGCTCCTCATATATATTTAAAATCCTATATATCATATAGCTGCCTCAGAACGATCGGTCGCAAGTTAAGTTTGTTAATCAAGATATCTTAACCAAACTCGGCATTTATTAGGTTTACTATGCTCCTCATATACATGGAAAATCCTATTAAGATCGGACCAGAATGTCATATAGCTGCGAGGGACTGATCGGTCGAAAATTAAGTTCATGTTTGAAAAACCATTCTGTTTATCAAGTTATCTTGACCAAACTCGGCATTTATTGGTTGCACTCCTCATTTAATCCTATTAAGATCGATACACTATATCATATGGCTGCCATAGGAACAATCGTTCAAAAATTAAGTTGTTGAATGAAAAAAAATTTGATTGTCAAGATATCTTGACCAAACTCGGCATTAATAAGCTTTACTATGCGCCTCATATATATGCGCAATCCTAATAAGTTCGATACACTATCATTTAGCTGCCATAGGAACAATGGATCAAAAATTAAGTTGTTGTATGAAAAAAAAATTTTGTTTATCAAGATATCTCGACCAAACTCGGCATTTAGTTACTATTCTTCTCATATATATGCAAAACCCTATTAAGATCGGACCACAATATCATAAAGCTACTCAGGAACGATCGGTCGAAAATTAGGTTGTTGTATGAAATAATAAATTTTTTTTCAAGATATCTTGACCAAACTCGGCAGTAAGTTACTATGCTCCTCATATATATGCAAAATCCTATTAAAATCGGCCCACAATATCATATAGCTGGCAAGGAACGATCGGTCTAAAATTAAGTTGTTTATTAAAAACACTTGTTTGTCAAGATTTCTTGACCAAACTCGGTATTTATTAGTGTTACTATGCTCCTCATACATATTTAAAATCTTATATATCATATATCTGGCATAGAACAATCGGTCGCAAAATTTTGTTTATCAAGATATCTTGACCAAACTTGGCATATATTAGTTTTATAATGATCTTCATATTAATCCAAAATCTTATTAAGATCGGACCACTATATCATAAAGCTGCCATCGGAACGACCGGTCGAAAATTAAGTTGTTGTGTGAAAAAATATTTAGTTTATCAAAATATCTTGACCAAACTCGGCAGTTAGTTACTATGCTCCTCATATATATGCAAAATCCTATTAAGATTGGACCACAACACCGCATAGCTGCCAAGGAACGATCGGTCTAAAATTAAGTTGTTTATTAAAAACACTTTTGTTTGTCAAGATTTCTTGACCAAACTCGCTATTTTTATACCCTGAACCCATTGAAAAGGGGTAAAAAGGGTATATTGTATTTGTGCAAAGTGCAAATGTATGTAACAGGCAGAAGGAAGCATCTCCGACCTTTATAAAGTATATATGTTCTTGATTAGCATCAATAGCCGAGTCGATCTAGCCATGTCCGTCTGTCTGTCCGTCTGTCCGTCCGTATGTATGAACGCAAGGATCTCTGAACCTATAAGCGCTAGAGACTTGAAAGATGTAGGTGCTCCTAGTGCCTGCGCAGATCGAGTTTGTTTCCGATAATCGATAACTTACTCCGTTTCAAAGTAATCGATAAAAATGTATATCGAAATCATGTTTTTAAGCAATTTTTGTAAATAATAAGAGCTATAGTCACCAAACTTGACATGTAGCTTCTAGAAAAGTATATATATATATCAAGTATCTTTAATTTTATACCTATCGCCACCTCCCCGCTACTCTCTATCTATTAGCGCGAGCTGCATTTGGTGTTGGAATATGAGGGTTCTTGGTATCCCCTAGTCGGGAGCTCCCGACTAGGACCTCTTACTTGTTTAGTTTTACTATGCTCCTCATATATATTTAAAATCCTGTATATCATATATCTGCCATAGAACGATCGGTCGCAAGTTAAGTTGTTGTATGAAAAAAATTTTGTTTATCAAGATATTTTGACCAAACTCGGTATTTTTTAGTTTTACTATGCTCCTCATATGTATGCAAAATCCTTTTAAGATCGCTACACTATATCATATAGCTGCCATAGGAACGATCGGTCAAAGATAGTTGTTGTATAAAAAAAAATGTTGCTTATCAAGATATCTTGACCAGCCTCGGCAGTAATTTACTATGCTCCTCTTATATATGCAATATCCTATTAAGATCGGACTACTGTATCATATAGCTGCCAAGGAACGATCGGTCGAAAATTAAGTTGTTGTATCACAAAAAATTTTGTTTATCAAGATATTTTGACCAAACTCGGCATTAATTAGTTTTACTATGCGCCTCATATATATGCGTATATGCGCAATCCTATTAAGTTTGATACACTATATCATATAGCTGCCATAGGAACGATCGGTCAAAAATTAAGTTGTTGTACAAAAAATAATATGTTGTATGAAAAAAAAATTTTGTTTATCAAGATATCTTGACCAAACTCGGCAGTTAGTTTTACTATGCTCCTCATATATATTTAAAATCCTATATATCCTATATATAACCAAACTTGACATGTAGCTTCTAGAAAAGTATATATATATATCAAGTATCTTTAATTTTATACCTATCGCCACCTCCCCGCTACTCTCTATCTATTAGCGCGAGCTGCATTTGGTGTTGGAATATGAGGGTTCTTGGTATCCCCTAGTCGGGAGCTCCCGACTAGGACCTCTTACTTGTTTAGTTTTACTATGCTCCTCATATATATTTAAAATCCTGTATATCATATATCTGCCATAGAACGATCGGTCGCAAGTTAAGTTGTTGTATGAAAAAAATTTTGTTTATCAAGATATTTTGACCAAACTCGGTATTTTTTAGTTTTACTATGCTCCTCATATGTATGCAAAATCCTTTTAAGATCGCTACACTATATCATATAGCTGCCATAGGAACGATCGGTCAAAGATAGTTGTTGTATAAAAAAAAAATGTTGCTTATCAAGATATCTTGACCAGCCTCGGCAGTAATTTACTATGCTCCTCTTATATATGCAATATCCTATTAAGATCGGACTACTGTATCATATAGCTGCCAAGGAACGATCGGTCGAAAATTAAGTTGTTGTATCACAAAAAATTTTGTTTATCAAGATATTTTGACCAAACTCGGCATTAATTAGTTTTACTATGCGCCTCATATATATGCGTATATGCGCAATCCTATTAAGTTTGATACACTATATCATATAGCTGCCATAGGAACGATCGGTCAAAAATTAAGTTGTTGTACAAAAAATAATATGTTGTATGAAAAAAAAATTTTGTTTATCAAGATATCTTGACCAAACTCGGCAGTTAGTTTTACTATGCTCCTCATATATATTTAAAATCCTATATATCATATAGCTGCCATAGAACGATCGGTCGCAAGTAAGTTGTTGTATGGAAAAAAAATTTGGTTGTCAAGCTGTCTTGACCAAACTCGGCATTTATTAGTTCATCTATGCTCCTCGTATTAATACAAACTCCTTTTAAGATCGGACCACTATATCATATACCTGCCATACGAACGATCGAACGAAAGTTTAAATGTTATATGAAAAAAAATGTTGCTTATCAAGATATCTTGACCAAACTCGGCAGTAATTTTCTATGCTCCTCTTATATATGCAATATCCTATTAAGATCGGACTACTGTATCATATAGCTGCCAAGGAACGATCGATCGAAAATTAAGTTGTTGTATAAAAAAAAAAATTTGTTTATCAAGATATCTTTACCAAACTCGGCAGTTAGTTTAACTCTGCTCCTCATATGTATGCAAAGACCTATTAAGATCGGACCACAATATCATATAGCTGCCATAGAACGAACGGTGGAAAATGAAGTTGTTGTATGAATAAAATTATGTTCATCAAGATATCTTAACCAAACTTGGCATTTATTAGTTTAACTATGCTCCTCATATATATGCAAAGACCTATTAAGATCGGCCCACTATATCATATAGCTGTCATAGGAACAATCAGTCCAAAATTAAGTTTTTGTAAAAAAAAAAATTCGTTTATCAAGCTATCTGGACCAAACTAGGCATTAATTAGTTTTACTGTGCTCCTCACATATATGGAAAATCCTATTAAGATTGACTCACTATATCATATAGCTAATATAGGAACGATCTGTCCAAAATTAAGTAGTGCTATGAAAAAAAATTTGATTTTCAAGATATCTGGACAAAACTCGGCATTTATTAGTTTTACTCTGCGCCTCATATATACGCAATATCCTATTAAGATCGAACCACTTTGTCATATAACTGCCATAGGGACGATCGGTATTTATTATTTTTATTGTGCACCTCATATATATACAAAATCCTATATATCATATAGGAACGATTGGTCGAGAATTAAGTTGTATGAATAAAAATAAAAAATATGCAATGTCCTATTAAGATCGGCCCACTATATCATATAGCTGCCATAGGAACGATCTGTCGAAAATTAAGTTGTTGTATGAAAAAAATTATGTTCATCAAGATATCTTAACCAATCTTGGCATTTATTAGTTTTACTATGCTCCTCATATGTATGCAAAGTCCTATTAAGATCGGCCCACTATATCATATTGCTGCCATTGGAACGATCGGTCGAAAATTAAGTTGTTGTATGATAAACATTTTGGTTGGCTAGTTTTATTTTGCTCCTCATTATCCGATCCTATTAAGATCGCACCACTGTATCATACAGCTGCCATAGGAGCGATAGGTCAAAAATTAAGTGTTTGTATGAAAAACATTTTTGTTTATCGAGATATCTTGACCCAACTCGGCATTAATTAGTTAATTATGCGCCTCATATATATATAAACTGTTATTAAGATCGGTACACTGTATCATAAACCTGCCATAGGAACGATCGGTCGAAAATTAAGTTGTTGTATGAAACACATTTTTGTTTATCAAGATATCTTAACCAAACTCAACATTTGTAAGCTTTACTATGCTCTTCATATATATGCAAAAGCCTATTAAGATCGGACCACTATATCATATAGCTGCCATAGGAACGATCGGTTAAAAACTAAGTTGTTGTATGAAACACATTTTTGTTTATCAAGATAATCTGACCCAACTCAGTATTTATTAGTTTTACTATGCTTCTCATATATATTTTTAAATCCTATTAAGATCAGACCACTATATCATATAACTGCCATAGGAACAATCGGTCAATGATTAAGTTGTTGAATGAAAAAAATTTCGTTTATCAAGATATCTTGACATAACTGTGCATTTATTAGTTTAACTATGCGCTTCATATGTATATGTGAAAAATCCTATTAAGATCGGTCCACTATATCATATAGCTGCCATAGGAACGATCGGTCGAACATCAAGATTGACAAGCCCAAAATGGGAAAATCTTAAATCTGTAAATAAATTAACAAAATAAAATTACAGATGGAAAATGTAAAAAAAAATGTAAAATGTAAAAATTTACAGCTCCTAGAATTGAAGAAATTCCTGCTAAATGTAAAATATAAAAAGGTAAATTCCCCGTGGTCAATTCCTGCTGATAGCGGGGGGTAAACTTTTCACACTGTTCCAGCTCCGTTTTCAACAATTCTGCTAACTAATAATAATGATAAAGCAGGAGGTAATAGTCAAAATCTTATATTATTTATTCGGGGGAAAGCTATATCAGGAGCTCCTAACATTAAGAGGAAGAAGTCAGTTACCGAATCATCCAATTATAATATGTACAACTATGAAAAAAAATTATAATAAAGGCATGGGCAGTAACAATTACGTTGTAAATTTGGTCATCTCCAATTAAAGCTCCAGGATGGCCTAATTCAGCTCGATTTAAAATTCTTAAAGATGTCCCAACTATTCCTGCTCAAGCACCAACAATTATATATAATGTTCCAATATCTTTATGATTTGTTGAAAATAATCATTGTCGCGATTAAGTGGCTGAAGTAAGGCGATAGATTGTCAATCTATTTATAGGAAATTTTCTTCTTAATCACTTGATTAGTTAATTTTATGAATTGGTCTTATAGTCAATAATGAAATTAAACTCCAATTTTGAAGGAGTAATATATTAATACAGCTTAAAGGACTTTCTATATTTACAGCTTTGAAGGCTATTAGATTTATTTACCTTAAAGCCTATAACCTAAAATATAGAATAAAATATAGAAATTATAAACAATCCAAAATAGAAAAAATGTACAAATTAAGTTTAATTTTATACTGAAATCATTGATTTGGGTGTTAATGATTCAATTACTTTCGTAATAATTTAGTATAAATGCTGAGTTTATATTAATAATATTATTATCTGAAAATATTGATTACAAAAAGTTAATTGTTGCACTACAATTCATTTTGGTAAAATTCTAAAAATGGGGGTAGTCCTCCTAAAGATAAAAAATGTATAAACAAAGTAAATTTTATAACTTTTCTTTGTATAACCACGAGAATAGTTGATTTAAATGAATTAATTTAAAAATACTAAATATAAAAGTTAAAATAATTTTTTGTCATGTTTTTAAAAAAAGAGCATTTATTCAAGTCTATCCTTCTATTAAATTAGGAAACCAAAAAATGAAAAGGAGCTGCTCCTCTTTTAGTAATAAAGTTGATAATTTAAATATTGAAGTAAAAGAGTTATTAATTTCAATTGTTATTCTGTTATTCAATATTAATAAAATTACTGAAAATAATAAAACAGTTGAAGCTAAAGCTTGGGTTAAAAAATATTTTAAAGAAGCTTCAGTTGATTTAAAATTATCTCTTATTGGGGGAATAAAAGACATTAAATTAATTTCTAAACCTATCCATGCTCCTAACCAAGAGTTAGAGGTTACCGTAATTAATGTTCCAATAATTATTATTGTAATAAGTAAAATTTTTGAAGAATTATTAAAAATTAAAAAGAAAAGGGTTAAAACCTTTATAAATGGGGAATGAACCCAGTAGCTTAATTAGCTTATCTTTTTATATTTTGGTGTATGATGCACAAAAGTTTTTGATACTTTTAGCAATAGTTTAATTCTATTTAATATAAAGTCTTTGTAAAAAAAACAATAAAAGTATTCAATGAATGTAGAATTCTACATAATTTACCCAATCAAGGTAATCATTTTATCAGGCAATTTATTTACAATCCAAAAATAGAAAAAAATGTACAAATTAAGTTTAATTTTATACTGAAATCATTGATTTGGGTGTTAATGATTCAATTACTTTCGTAATAATTTAATATAAATGCTGAGTTGATATTAATAATATTATTAACTGAAAATATTGATTACAAAAAGTTAATTGTTGCATTACAATTCATTTTGGTAAAATTCTAAAAATGGGGTAGTCCTCCTAAAGATAAAAAATTTATAAACAAAGTAAATTTTATAACTTTTCTTTTGTATTACCACGAGAATAGTTGATTTAAATGAATTAATTTAAAAATACTAAATATAAAAGTTAAAATAATTTTTTGTCATGTTATTAAAAGAAGAGCATTTATTCAAGTCTATCCTTCTATTAAATTAGGAAACCAAAAATGAACAGGAGCTGCTCCTCTTTTTAGTAATAAAGTTGATAATTTAAATATTGAAGTAAAAGAGTTATTAATTTCAATTGTTATTCTGTTATTCAATATTAATAAAATTACTGAAAATAATAAAACAGTTGAAGCTAAAGCTTGGGTTAAAAAATATTTTAAAGAAGCTTCAGTTGATTTAAAATTATCTCTTATTGGGGGAATAAAAGACATCAAATTAATTTCTAAACCTATCCATGCTCCTAACCAAGAGTTAGAGATTACCGTAATTAATGTTCCAATAATTATTATTGTAATAAGTAAAATTTTTGAAGAATTATTAAAAATTAAAAAGAAAAGGGTTAAAACCTTTATAAATGGGGAATGAACCTTCTATTAGCTTAATTAGCTTATCTTTTTTTATATTTTGGTGTATGATGCAAAAAGTTTTTGATACTTTTTAGCAATAGTTTAATTCTATTTAATATAAAGTCTTTGTAAAAAAACAATAAAAGTATTTAATAAATGTAGAATTCTACATAATTTACCCAATCAAGGTAATCATTTTATCAGGCAATTTATTTACAATCCAAAAATAGAAAAAAAATGTACAAATTAAGTTTAATTTTATACTGAAATCATTGATTTGGGTGTTAATGATTCAATTACTTTCGTAATAATTTAATATAAATGCTGAGTTGATATTTATAATATTATTAACTGAAAATATTGATTACAAAAAGTTAATTGTTGCATTACAATTCATTTTTGGTAAAATTCTAAAAATTGGAGTAGTCCTCCTAAAGATTAAAATTTATAAACAAAGTAAATTTTATAACTTTTCTTTGTATAACCACGAGAATAGTTGATTTAAATGAATTAATTTAAAAAATACTAAATATAAAAGTTAAAATAATTTTTTGTCATGTTATTAAAAGAAGAGCATTTATTCAAGTCTATCACTTCTATTAAAGTAGGAAACCAAAAATGAAAAGGAACTTCTCACTCTTTTAGTAATAAAGTTGATAATTTAATTATTGAAGTAAAAGAGTTATTAATTTCCATTGTTATTCTGTTATTCAATATTAATAAAATTACTGAAAATAATAAAACAGTTGAAGCTAAAGCTTGGGTTAAAAAAAGAAATATTTTAAGGAAGCTTTATTATCTCTTAAATGGGGAATAAAAGACAACAAATTAATTTCTAAACCTATCCATGCTCCTAACCAAGAGTTAGAGGTTACCGTACCAATTAATGTTCCAATAATTATTATTGTAATTAGTAAAATTTTGGAAGAATTATCAAAAATTAAAATGAAAAGGGTTATAACCTTTATAAATGGGGAATGAACCCAGTAGCTTAATTAGCTTATCTTTTTATATTTTGGGTGTATGATGCACAAAAGTTTTTGATATTTTTGAGCAATAGTTTAATTCTATTTAATATATGGTCTTTGTAAAAAAAACAATAAAAGTAATCAATGAATGTAGAATTCTACATAATTTACCCCATCAAGGTAATCATTTTATCAGGCAATTTATTTACAATTGCGTGTATTTTGTTTTTTTTTTTTTTTGTAGCTTACTAATAATTTAAAAAAATTTGAATTTTCAAAAAAGTATTTATTTTAATTATATAATACTTTTTAGCAATAATTTGTATATATTATGTTAAAGTTAAACAATATTTACAAATTTCTATATAGAGCAATATAAATTAATAAAATATCAACAATATATAAATATAAATATAGATTTTTTTTTTACTGTATTTGTAATTATTTTTTCATTGTGAAATTTTTTATTTAAATTGTTACTATATAATAATATATTAAATATGTATATAGATCCTTGGATATGAATTGGAGGGAGAAACGTCAACCACCAAATCTTTGACCCCCATTTCCACCAAGGAGGAATAAATTTTTGGAAAAGTGTGAAACATCCCTCAAATGAATTTGAACAAAGAACTTTGAAATTGAGTTTGAGGCCAATCGGATGGTAAACAAAAAAGGTTCATACAATCATTTTTCGCTAATTACCCACTGTTGTGGGTGGATTTTCAAAAATCGCTGAATCACGTATTGATTAAGTTTTTATGTAGAGCTCTGCAAAAAAGTTTGAAGCAAATCGGACTAAACTTAAAACTGCACCAAAAAAATCTTAGAATCGCATTTCTTCCGAGGATGCTTTGATTCTGCGAAAAATGTGAAACACGTCTCAAATGATTTTTCATATAGATCCTTGAAAATGAATTTGAGCACGTATATACATTTTTAGAAAAGTGTGAAACACCCCTCAAATGAATTTGAGCAAAAAACCTTGAAATTGAGTTTGAGGCCAATCGGATGGTAAATAAAAGAGTTTCATACAAACGTTTTTCGCGATTTTTCCATACTTGCGGGTTGAATTTTCCGAAACCCGTCTTAACGTGCACCTTCATCACATAAGGTAAATACAGTAAAAATTTCAGCTTCCTAGCTTACGGTTTTGACATGTGCATTGATCACCAATCAGTCAGTCAATAAGTCAGTCAGTCAGAGAAATTCCTCTTTTTCTATCCCGGTTTGATTATAGATAAATAATCATATCTCATGATTTCTTATGTATATCCTTGAAAATGAATTTGAGCACGAAACGTCACCCACCAAATCTTTGGACCCCCATTTCCACGAAGGAGGAATACATTTTTGGAAAAGTGTGAAACACCCCTCAAAATGAATTTGAACAAAGAACTTTGAAATTGAGTTTGAGGCCAATCGGATGGTGAAACAAAAGGGGAGTTTCATACAAACGTTTTCCGCGATTTTTCCATACTTGCGGGTGGAATTTCCCGAAACCCCGTCTTAACGTGCACCTTCATCACATAAGGTAACTACAGTGAGCTCTTACGGTTTGGGCTGTGCGTTGATCACCAATCAGTCAGTCAGTCAGTCAGGACAAACAGTTTTATATATAGAGATTGATATAAAAAATTTATTAACCTCCTTCATCAGTAAATTGTGATGCACAAAAATAACCAAACTACAGCCACAAAATGTCAATATCATGCTGTTGCTTCAAATCCTTAATGATGACATTTAGAAGAGATTATTTAAGTGTCGTAATAAACAAATTAAAAAAATTGTTGTTCCAATCAGGACATGAATTCCGTGGAATCCTGAAGCTATAAAAAAGGTTGATCCATAAACTGAGTCAGCAATTGTAAATAGAGCTTCGATATATTCGAAGGTTTGAAGTATCGTGAAAAAAAATCCCTAAAAGGACAGTAAAAATAAAAAATAAAAATAAAAAATATGCAATGTCCTATTAAGATCGGCCCACTATATCATATAGCTGCCATAGGAACGATCTGTCGAAAATTTAGGATTGTTGTATGAAAAGAATTATGTTCATCAAGATATGTGTAATCCAATCTTGGCATTTATTAGTTTTACTATGCTCCTCATATGTATGCAAAGTCCTATTAAGATCGGCCCACTATATCATATTGCTGCCATTGGAACGATCGGTCGAATATAAGTTGTTGTATGGTTGGCTAGTTTTATTTTGCTCCTCATTATCCGATCCTATTAAGATCGCACCACTGTATCATACAGCTGCCATAGGAAGCGATAGGTCAAAAAATTAAGTGTTTGTATGAAAAACATTTTTGTTTATCGAGATATCTTGACCCAACTCGGCATTAATTAGTTAATTATGCGCCTCATATATATATAAACTGTTATTAAGATCGGTACACTGTATCATAAACCTGCCATAGGAACGATCGGTCGAAAATTAAGTTGTTGTATGAAACACATTTTTGTTTATCAAGATATCTTAACCAAACTCAACATTTGTAAGCTTTACTATGCTCTTCATATATATGCAAAAGCCTATTAAGATCGGACCACTATATCATATAGCTGCCATAGGAACGATCGGTTAAAAATTAAGTTGTTGTATGAAACACATTTTTGTTTCACACATCTTGTTTTCATCAAGATAATCTGACCCAACTCAGTATTTATTAGTTTTACTATGCTTCTCATATATATTTTTAAATCCTATTAAGATCAGACCACTATATCATATAACTGCCATAGGAACAATCGTTCAATGATTAAGTTGTTGAATGAAAAAAATTTCGTTTATCAAGATATCTTGACATAACTGTGCATTTATTAGTTTAACTATGCGCTTCATATGTATATGTGAAAAATCCTATTAAGATCGGACCACTATATCATATAGCTGCCATAGGAACGATCGGTCGAACATCAAGATTGACAAGCCCAAAATGGGAAAATCTTAAATCTGTAAATAAATTAACAAAATAAAATTACAGATGGAAAATGTAAAAATAAATGTAAAATGTAAAAATTTACAGCTCCTAGAATTGAAGAAATTCCTGCTAAATGTAAAATATAAAAAAGGTAAATCCCCCGTGGTCAATTCCTGCTGATAGCGGGGGGTAAACTTTTCACACTGTTCCAGCTCCGTTTTCAACAATTCTGCTAACTAATAATAATGATAAAGCAGGAGGTAATAGTCAAAATCTTATATTATTTATTCGGGGGAAAGCTATATCAGGAGCTCCTAACATTAAGAGGAACAAGTCAGTTACCGAATCCTCCAATTATAATATGTACAACTATGAAAAAAAATTATAATAAAGGCATGGGCAGTAACAATTACGTTGTAAATTTGGTCATCTCCAATTAAAGCTCCAGGATGGCCTAATTCAGCTCGATTTAAAATTCTTAAAGATGTCCCAACTATTCCTGCTCAAGCACCAACAATTATATATAATGTTCCAATATCTTTATGATTTGTTGAAAATAATCATTGTCGCGATTAAGTGGCTGAAGTAAGGCGATAGATTGTCAATCTATTTATAGGAAATTTTCTTCTTAATCACTTGATTAGTTAATTTTATGAATTGGTCTTATAGTCAATAATGAAATCAAACTCCAATTTTGAAGGAGTAATATATTAATAAAGCTTAAAGGGATTTCTATATTTACAGCTTTGAAGGCTATTAGATTTATTTACCTTAAAGCCTTTAACCTAAAATATAGAATAAAAAATAGAAATTATAAACAATCCAAAATAGAAAAAAATGTACAAATTAAGTTTAATTTTATACTGAAATCATTGATTTGGGTGTTAATGATTCAATTACTTTCGTAATAATTTAGTATAAATGCTGAGTTGATATTAATAATATTATTATCTGAAAATATTGATTACAAAAAGTTAATTGTTGCATTACAATTCATTTTGGTAAAATTCTAAAAATGGGGGTAGTCCTCCTAAAGATAAAAAATTTATAAACAAAGTAAATTTTATAACTTTTCTTTGTATTACCATGAGAATAGTTGATTTAAATGAATTAATTTAAAAATACTAAATATAAAAGTTAAAATAATTTTTTGTCATGTTATTAAAAAAAGAGCATTTATTCAAGTCTATCCTTCTATTAAATTAGGAAACCAAACATGAAAAGGAGCTGCTCCTCTTTTTAGTAATAAAGTTGATAATTTAAATATTGAAGTAAAAGAGTTATTAATTTCAATTGTTATTCTTTTATTCAATATTAATAAAATTACTGAAAATAATAAAACAGTTGAAGCTAAAGCTTGGGTTAAAAAATATTTTAAAGAAGCTTCAGTTGATTTAAAATTATCTCTTATTGGGGGAATAAAAGACATCAAATTAATTTCTAAACCTATCCATGCTCCTAACCAAGAGTTAGAGGTTACCGTAATTAATGTTCCAATAAATATTATTGTAATAAGTAAAATTTTTGAAGAATTATTAAAAATTAAAAAGAAAAGGGTTAAAACCTTTATAAATGGGGAATGAACCCAGTAGCTTATCTTTTTATATTTTGGTGTATGATGCACAAAAGTTTTTGATACTTTTAGCAATAGTTTAATTCTATTTAATATAATGTCTTTGTAAAAAAAACAATAAAAGTAATCAATGAATGTAGAATTCTACATAATTTACCCCATCAAGGTAATCATTTTATCAGGCAATTTATTTACAATTGCGTGTATTTTTTTTTTTTTTTTTTTTTTTTTGTAGCTTACTAATAATTAAAAAAAATTTGAATTTTCAAAAAAGTATTTATTTTAATTAAATAATACTTTTATTATGTTTAAGTTAAACAATATTTAGATCAATATAAATTAATAAAATATCAACAATATATAAATATAAATATAGATTTTTTTTTACTGTATTTGTAATTATTTTTTCATTGCGAAATTTTTTATTTAAATTGTTACTATATAATAATATATTAAATATTTATATAGATCCTTGGATATGAATTTGAGGGAGAAACGTCAACCACCAAATCTTTGACGCCTATTTCCACCAAGGAGGAATACATTTTTGGAAAAGTGTGAAACATCCCTCAAATGAATTTGAACAAAGAACTTTGAAATTGAGTTTGAGGCCAATCGGATGGTAAACAAAAAAGTTTCATACAATCATTTTTCGCTAATTACCCACTGCTGTGGGTGGTTTTTCAAAAATCGCTGAGTCACGTATTGATTAAGTTTTTATGTAGAGCTCTGCAAAAAAGTTTGAAGCAAATCGGACTAAACTTAAAACTGCACCAAAAAAATCTTAGAATCGCATTTCTTTCGAGGATGCTTTGATTCTGCGAAAAATGTGAAACACGTCTCAAATGATTTTTCATATAGATCCTTGAAAATGAATTTGAGCACGAAACGTCACCCACCAAATCTTTAACCCCCATTTCCACCAAGGAGGAATACATTTTTAGAAAAGTGTGAAACACCCCTTAAATGAATTTGAGCAAAGAACCTTGAGGCCAATCGGATGGTAAGCAAAAGAGTTTCATACAAACGTTTTTCGCGATTTTTCCATACTTGCGGGTTGAATTTTCCGAAACCCGTCTTAACGTGCACCTTCATCACATAAGGTAAATACAGTAAAAATTTCAGCTTCCTAGCTCTTACGGTTTTGACTGTGCATTGATCACCAATCAGTCAGTCAATAAGTCAGTCAGTCAGAGAAATTCTCTTTTTCTATCCCGGTTTGATTATAGATAAATAATCATATCTCATGATTTCTTATGTAGATCCTTGAAAATGAATTTGAGCACGAAACGTCACCCACCAAATCTTTGACCCCCATTTCCACGAAGGAGGAATACATTTTTGGAAAAGTGTGAAACACCCCTCAAATGAATTTGAACAAAGAACGTTGAAATTGAGTTTGAGGCCAATCGGATGGTAAACAAAAGAGTTTCATACAAACGTTTTCCGCGATTTTTCCATACTTGCGGGTGGAATTTCCCGAAACCCCGTCTTAACGTGCACCTTCATCACATAAGGTAGCTACAGTGAAAATTTCAGCTTCATAGCTCTTACGGTTTGGGCTGTGCGTTGATCAGGACAAACAGTTTTATATATAGAGATTGATATAAAAAATGTATTAACCTCCTTCATCAGTAAATTGTGATGCACAAAAATAACCAAACTACAGCCACAAAATGTCAATATCATGCTGTTGCTTCAAATCCTTAATGATGACATTTAGAAGAGTGATTATTTAAGTGTCGTAAAAAACAAATTGATAAAATTGTTGTTCCAATAAGGACATGAATTCCGTGGAATCCTGTAGCTAAAGATAAGGTTGACCCATAAACTGAGTCAGCAATTTTAAATGGAGCTTCGATATATTCAAAGGCTTGAAGTATCGTGAAATAAATCCCTAAAAGGACAGTAAAAAATAAACCTTGTGTAGTTTGTGAGTGGTTACCTTCTATTAATCTATGATGGGCTCAGGCATGTAACTGTAACTCCTGATGTTAATAAAATTGCAGTATTTAATAGAGGAATTTGAAAAGGGTTAAAAGAAATAATTCCAGCTGGGGGTCACGATGCTCCTAATTTGATTGCGGGGGATAAACTTCTATGAAAAAATGCTCAAAAGAAAGTAACATAAAATAAAATTTCTGATAAAATAAATAAAATTATTCCTCATCGTAAACCAATTGTTACTGGGTAAGTATGAAGTCCTTGGTAGGTTCCTTCTCGAGAAACATCTCGTCATCATTGGTAAACGGTTAAAATTGTAATTGTAATATTTCCTAAAAAAAATAGTGATGTTTCATATTGATGGAATCACTTAATTATACCTGAAACAGTAGTTATAGCACCGATAGCCCCGGTTAAAGGTCATGGTCTGTAGTCAACTAAATGAAATGGGTGGTTTGAATGTGTAGATATTTATATAAAATATTTATATAAAATAAGTAATTAATTAACTTCTCTAGAGTATAATGTTCTTAAAACAGCGAATACATAAGATTGAATTATAGCAACAGCTGATTCAAGAACTAGTAAAGCAATTTAAGCTACTAATAAAAAAGTAACTAATATGTAACATATAGAGCGGCCAGCATTTCCTAATAAGGTTAATAATAAATGATTATTATAATTATATAAGGGAATAAACCTATAAAATGATTAAATAAAATAAGAGAAAATAAAGAAATAAAAATAAAAGTTGATCCATTATGGCCGGAAGGACCTAAAAGAGTTTTAAAAAACATTATAACGAGAGGGTATTAATCAATAAATAAATGTTCTTATTCAATTTATTGATAAACCAAAGATTGCTGTTGGGTCAAATACAGAAAATAAATTTGTTATTTTCAGTTCATAGAGTTTAAATTAATTTTTTTTAATTCATTTGATTTAGGGGAAGAATGTATATAAACATAATAATTTACAAAACAAAATAAAATAAAAGTAATAGAAAAAATAAAGTTAATCATTTAATTGGGGCTATTTGTGGGATTCAAAAATATTAATAAGAAGTTAATAATTTTAGTTTGACATACTAATGTTATATAATTCAACTAATTTTTTATATTTCATTTGAAGTAATTGCTAATTTACTATAGAATGGTTTAAGAGACCAGTACTTGCTTTCAGTCATCTAATGAGGAATTTACATTATTTGATATTCATTTAATAAAATAATTTACAGGAACTCTTTAATTACAATTGGTATAAAAGTATGGTTAGCACCACAAATTTCTGAGCATTGGCCATAAAATAATCCAGGGCGGTTAAAAAAAAATTAGTTTGGTTTAAACGTTCGGGAGTTCCATCAACTATTACCCCTAAAGCTGGAATTGTTCATGAATTACATCAGCTGCTGTGACTAAAATTCGAATTTGAGAATATATAGGTAAAACAATTCGGGTATATACGTCCAGTAAACGAAATCTATCATTTGAGATTTCATTGGTAGGGATTATATATGAGTCAAATTCAACTTTATTAAAATATGAGTATTCATAACTTCAATATCATTGATGTCCGATTGTTTTTAAAGTTACTGAAGGTTCGTTAATTTCGTCTAATAAATACAATAAAAGTAAAGAAGGAAATGCGATAAATAATAAAATAATAGCTGGCAAAACTGTTCAAATTATTTAAAATAATTGACTATGTAGAAGGAATCGATTAAAATAAAATCCCTAGTAGAGAAAAATATGAACCGATAGTTGAAATTACATTTCATGTTGTGTAAGCGTCTGGGTAATCAGAATAACGACGAGGTATTCCCGCGAATCCAAAAAAATGTTGTCGGAAAAATGTTAGATTTACTCCAATAAATATGATAATAAATTGATTTTTTAATCATATTATTTATAGCTAAATCAGTTAATAAAGGGAATCAATGAATAAACCCCACTATAAAACGTAGTGAAAATGAGCAACAACATAATGTGTCATGTAAAATAATATCTACAGATGAGTTTGCTAAAACAACTCCAGTTAATCCTCCGACAGTAAATAATTCTAGTCGTGAGCTCCCGACTAGGGGATACCAAGAGCCCTCTTGTTCCAACACCAAATGCAGCTCGAGCTAATAGATAGAGAGTAGCGGGGAGGTGGCGATAGGTATAAAATGAAAGATACTCGATATATATATACTATTCTAGAAGCTACATGTCAAGTTTGGTGACTAGCTCTTATTATTTACAAAAATTGCTTAAAAAACGTGATTTCGATATACATTTTTATCGATTACTTGGAAACGGGGCTTACTTGCGCGGGCACCTGGAGGACCGGACCTACAGCTAAAATTTCAGTCTCTAGCTCTTATAGGCTCTGAGATCCTTGCGTTCATACATACGGACAGACGGACGGACAGACAGACGGACATGGCTAGATCGACTCGGCTATTGATGCTGATCAAGAATATATTTACTTTATGGAGTCGGAGATGCTTCCTTCTGCCTGTTACATACATTTGTAAGTAACCAGTTTTAATGGGTTCAGGGTATAAAAAATGTACAAATTAAGTATAATTTTATACTAAAATCATTGATTTGGGTGTTAATGATTCAATTACTTTCGTAATAATTTAGAATAAATGCTGTGTAACAAATTCGAAAGTAAAAAAAATAACGTAATTAAAGTTGATATTAATAAAATTATTAACTGAAAATATTGATTGCAAAAAGTTAATTGTTGCATTACAATTCATTTTGGTTAAAATCCTAAAAGTGGGGGTAGTCCTCCTAATGATAAAAAAATTTATAAACTAACTAATTTTATAACTTTTCTTTGTATAACCACAAGAATAGTTGATTTAAATGAATTAAGTTAAAAATACTAAATATAAAAGTTAAAATAATTTTTTGTCATGTTATTAAACGAAAAGCATTTATTCAAGTCTATCCTTCTATTAAATTAGGAAACCAAAAATGAAAAGGAGCTGCTCCTCTTTTTAGTAATAAAGTTGATAAATTAATTATTGAAGTAAAAGAGTTATTAATTTCAATTGTTAGTGTTGTACAGGATTAGGAGTTTATACAGTTATAGTAGCTGGTTGATCATCATCATATAATGGGGGTTGCGGGTGTTTGCTCAAACTATTTCTTTTGCGGTCAGTTTAGCTTTTATTTTATTGTCTTTTGTATTTTTAATCGGTGGGTATAATTTTTTGTATTATTTTATTTCCTATAACTTTAGTTTGGCTAACAGTTTCTTTAGCTAAAACTAATCGAACACCTTTTGATTTTGCTGAAGGGGAATCTGAATTAGTTTAAGGATTTAACGTAAAATATAGAAGAGGTGGATTTGCATTAATTTTTTTAGCTGAGTTTGCAAGAATTTTATTTATAAGAATGTTATTTTGTGTAATATTTTATGCATTAAATTTATTATTTTATTTAAAATTAATATTAATTTCATTTATTTTTATTTGGGTTCGTGGGACTTTGCCTCGGTTTCGTTTTGATAAGTTAATATGTTTGGCGTGAAAAATGTTTTTTATCGTTTTCGTTAAATTATTTATTATTATTTATTGGTTGAAAGTTTTATTATTCTCTTTTTTATTATGAATGAATAAAATTTCTATCTAATGTTTTGAAAACATATGCTTGTTCAAGCTCATAAACTAATTTAATAAATTATCTCATCATTTGTTTACTAAAGGACTTACAAGATAATACAAAAAGTTAACAACAGTTAAAATTTGTCCAATTAGAACATACAGTTCTTCTACAGGTCGAGCTCCAATTCAAGTCAATAAAATTTCTGTAACTACTATAATTCAAAATAAAATTTGGTTAATTGGGCAAAATTGAATCCCTCGAAATTTTCTTAAACTATAAAATGGTAAAATTATTAAGATTGCGATTGAAAGGACTAGAGCAATTACTCCTCCTAATTTATTAGGAATAGATCGAAGAATTGCGTATGCAAATAAAAACGAGAAAGAAAGGCTATCTTCGGCACGCCGAAGATCTCATACCCTTGCAGACCCAACCTTTTAATGCTGAGCAAATGGTTAATGCCGAGTTTGGTGAAGCTATCTTAATAAACAAATAAGGCTTTTAATTAAAAACTTAATATTCGACCGATCATTCCTATGGCAGCTATATGATATAGAGGTCCGATCTTAATAGGATTTTGCATATGTATGAGTAGAATAGTAAAACTAATAAATGCCGAGCATGGTCAAGATATCTTAAAAAACAAAATGTTTTTCATATAAGATCCTACTTTTCGACAGATCGTTCCTATGGCAGCTATATGATATAGTTGTCCGATCTTAATAGGATTTTGCATATATATGAGGAGCTTAGTAAAACTAATAAATACTGAGTTTGGTCAAGATATCTTGAATAAAAAAATGTTTTTTCATACAAAAACTTAATTTTCGACCGATCGTTCCTATGGCAGCTATATGATATAGAGGTCCGATCTTAATAGGATTTTGCATATATATGAGGAGCTTAGTAAAACTAATAAATGCCGAGTTTGGTCAAGATATCTTGATAAACAAAATGCTTATTCATACAAAAACTTAATTTTCGACCGATCGTTCCTAATTTAATTTCTCCACCCCTCGTGAAATATCATCATTCAAAATAAATGTTTCACATGATATGTTCCCAATCATTTGTGATCCAAAATTTTGGCCTTCACTCATGATTGTTCACGAGTTCAAGCTAAAAAAGCGTAACCAGCCTGTCACCCTTCCAGTCCCTTCAATACTGGGTACCATTTCTGCCCCAAAATACTAACTTCATCTTCTGACCAAATCTGTATTCATTATCAGAATGTCAGAGGTCTTATTTCAAAGCTTAAAAATCTTTTCATGGCCAGCACTTCCTTCGACTCGGATATAATAGCTTTTTCAGAAACATGGTTAAATTCAACCTTATCCGATTTTGAGGTATTTTCGAATAGTTTTACTTTGCATAGAAATGATCTGCCGACTTGAGCTGGTGGGGTGTTAATTGCCGTTAAAGCCACTATCCAGTCGGAAGTTTTTTTGTTTTAGTACGCCTACTGACGCTGTTAAGGTGTATTTTCCTACACGGAACATCTATATTACATGCTCTTATGTTCCTCCTTCTTCTGATATTCAAGTTTATATGAAACATATTAAAGAAGTTTCTTCACATGTTCGAGATAATGACCTATCTTGATCTTTCGTTGTTTCAAATCAATTCAATTTCTAATCATTTGAATAGAACACTTGACCTTGTATTTGTTAACGACTACCTTATTTCTAATGTGTCTAGGTCCCCTCCTTTATCTCTTCCTGAGGATGTATATCATCCTACTTTAGAGATTAAAATGTTCAATTGTAATCGTCTCATTTCGTGCTCATCAGCCAAAAAGTCCCGCCGCTACTTTCGCAAAGGAAATTATTTATTTTGCTGAATCAGCTTATTTACGCAACCGATTGGTCTTTCTTATATGACTCGGTTGATATGAATACTGCTATTACTTTTTTTTATAGCACCCTAAACTCCCTCTTAGATATGAGTATTCCCAAGTCAATTCCTTCGACTACTTCTTCAAAACCACCCTGGCTTACTTCCAAATTGTCACATCTTAAAAACTTAAAATCTAAATATTTTAAAAAGTTTAAAAAGTCTGGTTCCTGTACAGATTTGGCTAAATATTCCATAGCCAAGTCGAACTTCTTTCTTCTGAATTCTCAATGCTATGAGAATTATCTAACTCGTTGTTAAAGGCAATTTGCCCAAAATCCGAGACAGTTTTACAATTTTGTAAACTTGAAGCGTAAATCTTCAAGTTTGCCAACTTCTTTTTCTTTCGGGATGGATAAAGCTAGTAATGACTCTGATTCTGCCAACCTCTTTGCTAATTTTTTCCAATCAACTTACTCCTCAGTCTGTCCTGATAAACTGTCCGCTATTCCTAAATTATTTGAAAAAGTAATCACTTCGAATTTGCAGCATTTATGCATTTCAGTTGTTTCCCCTGTTCAACATGGATTCGTAAAGAATCGGTCAACTACGACCAATCTGCTTGAGTTTACTTCCTTGGTAAATTATGCTTTTCTTTTGAAAATGCAAACTCATTTATACTGACTTCAGAAAGGCGTTGGACTCTGTGCACCATGACATTTTAGAGTAATGCTGAGGCTGACTACCTCTAAACAAGTTCACGTTACTTCTGGTGTTCCTCAAGGTAGTCATCTTTGACCTTTACTCTTTACTCTTTTTATAAATGATCTCCCCTCTGTTATATCACATGCCCGTGTACTCATGTATGCCGATTATGTGAAACTTATTCTATCATACACTAATCCCCTACATCATTCTCGTCTACAAGACGATTTGAACGCTATGCAACTTTGGTGTACGGCCAATCAATTGCATCTGAATTGTTCAAAGTGTATGTTTATGACATTTAATCGTACTACACCTTATCTTTTTTTTTTTTTTGCTATGTAAAAATTATAATAGTTTGCATCATGTTTTCTCTACCAAACTTTCTCTACCCCTTATAAATCGTTGCTTTCCGGATACCTTCGGGAAGTCACTGACCATTCCCAGCTATGAGCAGGGGCATAGCTTGCCGGACAGGCTGTAAATTTTCCCCCAGGTCGGTGTTTTCCCATTACTCTTCCCATTACTTATCTCTCTGTCCTATCTACTTAACACATTTCTTTACTTTGTTAACAATCTTCTTACTTTCTTTTTTCCTATTTATTGTATTCTATTAATTAATATAGCAAACTAAGATAATTTTTAATTTTACTTAAGAACACCTTTTTCCTACTTACACCCTTCTGCTTAGATGTAGGCTCTAATGGCGTCACTGGCAACTAACACCTCCATCGGTCGGTGATGATATTTAGAGAACTGTGTCATCTAACTAGGCTTATATAGCTGCCATAGAAACGATCGGTCAAAAATTAAGTTGTTGTATTAAAAACAATTGTTTATCAAGATATCTTGACCAAACTCGGCATTTATTAGTTTTACTATGCTCCTCATATATATACGAAATCCTATCAAGATCGGAACACTGTCATATAGCTGCCATAGGCACGATCGGTTGAAAATTAAGTTGTATGAAAAAATTATTATTATTTATTTATTAGTTTTACTATGAGTCTCATATATATGCAAAATCCTATTAAGATCGGACCACTATCATATAGCTGCCATGGGAGCGATTGGTCGAAAATTAAGTTTAAGTATCAAGATATCTTAACCAAACTCGGCATTTTTAGTTTTACTATGCACCTCATAAACATACAAAATCCAATTAAGATCGAACCACTATATCCTATAGCTGCCATAGGAATGCCATAGGATCAGTCGAAAATTAAGTTGTTGTATGAAAAAAAAATTTTGTTTATCCAGATATCTTGACCAAGCTCGGCATTTATTAGTTCAACTAAGTTTTTTTTGTCATATCTATATGGAAGGATTGGTCGAAAATTAAGTTGTATGAAAAAATTGTGTTCATCAAGATAATTTGATCAAACTTGGCATTTATTAGTTTTACTATGCTCCTCATATATATGTCATATTAAGATCGGACCACTATATAATATAGCTGCAAGGGAACGATCGGTCGAAAATTAAGTTGTTGTATGAAAACAGTTTTGTTTATCAAGATATCTTGACCAAACTGGCCATTGTTTAGTTTTACTATGCTCCTCATATCATATAGCTGCCATAGGAAAAATCTGTCGAAAATTAAGTTGTTGTATTATAAATATTTTTGTTTATCAAGATATCTTGACCAAACTCGGCATTAATTTATTTTACGTTGCTCCTCACAAATGCAAAATCCTATTAAGATCGGGCCACTCTATCATATGGCTGCCATAGAAACGATCGGTCATAAACTAAGTTGTACGAAAAAAATGTTGTTTATCAAGATACCAAACTTGGCATTTTTTAGTTTTACTATGCTCCTCATATCTATGCAAAGTTCTATTAAGATTGGCCTCCTATATCATATAGATGCCATAGAAACGATCGGTCGAAAATTCATCTGTTGTATGAACAAAATTTTGTTTATCGAGATATCTTGACCAAAGGCGGCATTTATTAATATTACTATGCGCTTCATGTATATGCAAAATTCTATTTAGATCGGACCACTGTATCATTTAGCTGCCATATGAACGATCAGTCGAAAGGTAAATTATTGTATGAAAAAAAAATTTTGTTTATCAAGATATATTGACCAAACTCTGCAGTTAGTTTTACTATGTTCCTCGTATATATACAAAATCCTACTCAGATCGGACCACAATATCATATAGCTGCCAGGGAACGCTCGGTCGAAAATTAAGTTGTTGAATGAAAAACATTTCTGTTTATCCAAGATATCTTGACCAAACTCGGTAGTTAGTTTTACTCTGCTCCCCATATATATGCAAAATCCTACTCAGATCGGATCACAGTATCATATAGCTGGCATAGGAACGATCGGTCGAAAGGTAAATTATTGTATGACAAACAAAAATGTTGTTTATCAAGATATCTTGACCAACCTCGGCAGTTATATTTACTATACTCCTCATATATATGCAAAATCCTATTAAGATCGGACCACAATATCATACAGCTGCCATTGGAACAATAGGTTGAAAATTAAGTTTTTGACTTAACTCGGCAATAATTAGTTTTACTAAGCTCCTCATATATATGCAAAATCCTATTAAGATCGGACCACAATATCTCATAGCTGCCATAGGAACGATTGGTCGAAAATGAAGTTGTTGTATGAAAAACATTTTTGTGTATCAAGATATCTTGACCAAACTCGGTATTTATTAGTTTTACTATGCTCCTCGTATATACGCAAAATCCTATTAAGATCGGACCACTATATCATATACCTGCCAAAGGAACGATCGGTCGAAAGTTAAGCTGTAGGAAAAAAAATTTATTTATCAAGATATCTTGACCAAACTCGGCAGTTAGTTTAACTATGCTCCTCATATATATACAACAGCCCATTAAGATCGGACCACTAAATCATATAGCTGCCAAGGAAAGATCGGTCGAAAATTAAGTAGTTGTATGAAAACATTTTTGTTTATCAAGATATCTTGACCAAACGCGGCATTTATTAGTTTTACTATGCGCCTCATAGACATGCAAAATCCAATTAAGATCGGACCGCAATATCATGTACCTGCCAAGGAACGATCGGTCGAAAATGAAGTTGTTGAATGAAAAACATTTTTGTTTATCAAGATATTTTGACCAAACTCGGCAGTTAGTTTTACTATGCTCCTCATATATATACAAAATCCTATTAAGATTAACCAAACTCGGTATTTATTAGTTTTACTATGCGCCCCTTATATCTGCTAAGTTTTATTAAGATCGGACCACTGTAGTATGTAGCTGCCATAGGAAAATATAGTTTTTGCATAAAAAAACATTTTTGTCTATCAAGATATCTTGACCAAACGCGGCATTTATTAGTTTTACCATGCGCCTCATATAAATGCAAAATCCAATTAAGATCGGACCGCTATATTTTGTAGCTACTAGGGAACGATCGGTCGAAAATTAAGTGGTTGTATAAAAAACATTTTTGTTTATTAAGATATCTTGACCAAACTCGGCATTTATTAGTTTTACTGTGCTCCTCAAATATGTGCAAAATCCTATTAAGATCGGATCACAATATCATATTGCTGCCAGAGAAACGAACGGTCGAAAATTAAGTTGTTGTATGAAAAACATGTTATTTATCAAGATATTTTGACTAAACTCGGCATTAATTAATTTTAGTATGCTCCTCATATATATGCAGAATCCAATTAAGATCGGACCGCAATATCATATAGCTGTCAGGGAACGATCGGTCGAAAATTAAGTTGTTGAATGAAAAACTGAAGTTGTTGTATGAAAAACATTTTTGTGTACCGAGATATCTTGACCAAACACGGCATTTATTAGTATTACTCTGCTCCTCATATATATGCTAAATCCTATGAAGATGGGACCACAATATCAAAAAGCTTCCAAGGTGCGATCAGCCGAAAGTTAAGATGTTGTATAAAAACATTATTCTTCATCAGGACATCTTGACCAAACTGAATTTTTTAGTTTTACTCTGCTCCCCATATATATGCAAAATCCTATTTAGATTGGACCACAATATCATATAGCTGCCATAGGAACGATAAGTCAAAAATTAAGTTGTAAAAAAAAATTGTTGTTTATCAGGATAACATGACCAAACTCAGTATTTATTAATTTCACTATGCTCCTCGTATATACGCAAAATCCTATTAAGATCGGACCACTAATTCATATACCTGCCAAGGAACGATCGGTCGAAAGTTAAGCTGTAGGAAAAAAATGTATTTATCAAGATATCTTGACCAAACTCAGCAGTTAGTTGTACTATGCTCCTCTTATATATACAAAAGCCCATTAAGATCGGACCACTAAATCATATAGCTGCCAAGGAAAGATCGGTCGAAAATTAAGTTGTTGTATAAAAAATAATTTTTTTTATCAAGATATCTTGACCAAACTCGGCAATTATTAGTTTTACTCTGCTCCCCATATATATGCAAAATCCTGTTAAGATCGGACTACTTAATCATATAGCTGCCAGGGAACGATCGGTCGAATATTAAGTTATTGTATAAAAAATAATTTTGTTTATCAAGATATTTTGACCAAACTCGGCAATTGTTAGTTTTACTATGCTCCCCATATATATGCAAAATCCTGTTAAGATCCGTACACTATATCATATAGCTAGCATAGGATCGATCGGTCGAAAATTAAGTTGTATGAGATATCTTGACCAAACTCGGCATTTATAAGTTTTACTATGCGCCTCATATAAATGCAAAATCCTATTAAGATCGGACCACTATATCAAATAGCTGCCATAGAAACGATCGGTCGAAAATTAAGTTGTTGTAAGAAAAAAACTTTGTTTATCAAGATGTCTTGACCAAACTCGCCATTAATTAGTTCTACTATGCGCCCCATATAAAAGCAAAATTCTATTAAGATCGGACCACTTTATCATATAGCTGCCATAGGAACGGTCGAAAATTAAATTGTTGTATGGATAATTTTGTTTGTTTTTTACGATATCTTGACCAAACTAGACATTTTTTAGTTTTTCTATGCTTCTTTTATATACGCAAAAGCCTATTAAGATTGGACCACTATATCATGTAGCTGCCATAGGAATGAACGGCCGAAAAATCAGTTGTATGGAAAATTTTTTTGTTTTTTACGATATCTTGACAAAACTCGGCATTTTTAAGTTTTACTATGCTCCTCATAAATATGCAAAATCCTACTAAGATCGGACAAATATATTATATAGCTGCCATAGGAACGATCGGTCTAAAATTAAGTTGTTGATGGAAAATTTTTTTGTTTATCAGGATATCTTGACTAAACTCGGCATTTATTAGTTACTTTGCTCCTCATATATATGCCAAATCCTATTAAGATCGGACCACTTTATCATATACCTGCCAAGGAACGATCGGTCGAAAGTTAAGCTGTAGGAAAAAAAATTTATTTATCAAGATATCTTGACCAAACTCGGCAGTTAGTTTAACTATGCTCCTCAAATATAAACAAAATCCTATTAAGATCAGTACACTATATCATATATATCAACTTAAGTTGTATACAAAAAATTTTGTTTATTAAGATATCTTGACCAAACTCGGCATTTATTTGTATTGCTATGTTCCCCAAATGTATGCCAAATTCTATTAAGATCGGAAAACAATATGATATAGCTGCCATAGAAACGATCGGTCGTGAATTAAGTTGTTGTATAAAAAATATTTTTGTTTGTCAAGATATCTTGACCAAACTCGGCATTTATAAGTTTTACGATCCGCCTCATACATATGCAAAATCCTATTAAGATCGGACCACAATATTATATAGCTGCCATAGGAACGCTCGGTCGAAAATTAAGTTGTATGAAAAAAATGTTGTTTATCAAGATATCTTGACTAAGCTTGAAATTTATTAGTTATACCATGCTACTAAAATATATACAAAATACTATTAAGATCGGTACACTATATTTTATAGCTGCCATAGGAACGATCGGTCGAAAATTAAGTTGTTGTATGAAAAAAAATTTGTATCATGATATCTTCACTAAACTTGGCATTAATTAGTTTTACTATGCTCCTCATATATATTGAAAATCCTATTATGATCGGCCCACGATATCATATAGCTGCCATAGGAAAGAACAAATATTTTGTTTATCAAGTCATCTTGAGTAAACTTTGCATTTACTAGTTTTACTAGGCTCCTCATATGTAAAATCCTATTAAGACCGGACCACAATATCAAATAGCTGCAATAGGATCAATCGGTCGAAAATTAAGTTGTTGTGTAAAAATAATTTTGTTTATAAAGATATGTTGACCTTATTCGGCAGTTATTAATTTTACCATAATCCTCATATATATGCAAAATCCTATTAAGATCGGCCCACTAAATCATATATCATATTGCCATAGGAAAGATCAGTCGAATTTTTGTTTATAAAAATATCTTGACCTTATTCGGGATTTATTAGTTTTACTATGCTCCTCATATATATGCAAAATCCTATTAAGATCGGACCACTATATCATATAGCTGCCATAGGAACTGTCTGGCTACGCAGCCAAAACAACTGGAGCGACCTCCCAAGGGCAGCATCTTAATTTTGTCTTATAATACTCGCTCTGCAAAGCAATTGCCTAAATTACGCTCTTAAGAATTCATTTACATAGAGCTGCCGCTCTTCGCTGTAACGATCGTTTTATTGCCCTAGCTTTACTTATGCGAAGGCCTCGGCTCTGCTTGCTTTTCGTAACTTTAAGAAATATAAAAACAAATTGGAACACAAGAAATAAAAGATTAAATATTTCTATTTGTGAAAGCTATTGAAAAAGCTCAGTAGCGCAACATTTGGTGACCCCGACGTGAATTTTGTTGTTGTAAGATTAATTGCTTTACATTAAAGCAATAATCTTAAAAGACACCACCTGGCATTTCGTTTTGTGCACTTTATATACATACTTAAGCGATCGCCGTCGCTTTGCCTACTCTTTCGGTCGCTTAAAGTCTTTGCTCATTTGTGCGGTACTTATGTAAAAGCTATTGCCGTTGCTTCGTTACATAGCTTGACACTTGCGTTCGCCGAAGTTCTTACAACTATTGTTTTTTGAACGGTTTGCATGTACTAGCGATCACCGTTGTTAGTCACTCAGCTAGTTTCGCACACGCTTTCTATCAACGCTTCTAATGGCAACCGATAATAAAGCGCAAAGCCATGTCAATTTATGACAGTTTGCAAACACTTCGAAATGCTCTAACTAATTCGCCACTTAGTGTTAGGCTGAAGCAAATCGAGCGGCTTCAGACCTCATTTGATATTACTCACATTAGCCTCGAAGAACTAGACTTTGATGAAATCGGTAACCAATTGCGTGAGGACTTCGACGAGTTAGCAGTTTCTATGGAAATTTCGGTTCGGAGTGAAATTGCGAAACGTGTCTCAATATTGCCCTGTTCAAGATTTATCGACCAATCTGTGCTGCCTCGCAGACAGTTAGAGCTAAGGCACCGCCGACACTCCCCTCAATAAAGTTGCCTACGTTCACTTGACTTGTATTCTATGTTCACAACCGTCGTAGAAAATCATCCTGATCTAGCAGATATCGAAAAGCTGCAGCATCTGGACTCGATTCGATCATTGGAAATAACAAACGATAATTATGCCATAGCACTTAATTTATTGGAAAAAAGGTTTAATAATAGACGTTTGGTTTTTCAAGCACACATACTTGAGATATTGGGGCTCAAGAGGGTGGCAGGTGGATCGGCCGTGTCGCTAAGGGAGTTATCCGAGCAATTCAACGCACATATTCGCGCGTTAAAGAGCATGGGCAACTCCGAACAAATCGCTGGATGCATCATTGTGCAGATTATTTTACAAAAGCTGGACCCAACATCACAAGCCAAATGGGAAGAAAGGCTAGAGGATTCGTCGTTCGTCAACTTAATACCATCATGGGAGCATATGGCTACGTTTCTGGAGCAGAGATGCCGAACAATGGAAACCGTAAATTTTGCTATGGCAAGCTATGCCCCTAGCCATCAGGTGGGAAAAACTAGAGCAATTAACACCAGTAGATCGTCATTTATCGCCACTAACCACGACGCCCCTGTCTGCGTCTTTTGTGACAGCCCTGTTCATAATATATATAATTGTTCTCGATTTGGAAATTTGACCCCTGCATTACGGCTTGGGGAGGCAAAACGAGTTGCATTGTTCTTGAATTGCCTAAAATAAAGTCATCAATTGCGATCATGCAGCTCTGGAGACGGTATTTCCGTCTGGTCAGCTGACTGAGCCTGCAAATTTGCCATCTACCTCCACATCTCTTGTTGCCCAGCATTTCAGTAGTGATGTCGTCTTGGCTACGGCTATGATCTTTGTTAAAAATCGCTCCAGCACTTTGATACCTTGTGCCCTTTTGAATTCTGGGTCTCAGCTTCACCTTATAACGTCGCGCCTTGCTCAACAGCATCAGCTAAAGAAGCACAAGTCCTCAGTCATTGTCTCTGGTCTAGGAGATTCTCGTTTTGAAACAGAAGGAAATACGGTCAGTATCACAATACAGTCTCAAGTCTCTGAATACTCAACATGCCTCACAGCTCTGGTAGCGCCTAACATAACTGATAGTAAACCGAGCACGACGAATTGGAACATTCCCCATAACATAAATCTTGCAGATCCGTCTTTCTTCGTGGACTTGCTACTTGGAGCTAGCCTGTTTTACGACCTTCTCAGCGTCGGCCAGATAAGGTTTCTCCCAGGACTACCGTGTCTTCAAAAAACACGGCTTGGTTGGGTAGTTTCTGGAGGCGGACCGCGCTTGAGTGGTTCTATGTTAATGGCAAAGCATACTGCGGGCAAACTTGAGTCAAGTTCTGAAGAACGTGCTGATGAATGGGTTCGAAGATTTTGGGAGATAGAATCCTGCTTGGAAAGTACACCTACCACTTCAAAGAAAGAAAACATCTGTGAAGAACATTTCGTAAAGACTCATATCAGATTGCCTAGTGGCCAGTTCGTTTACCCTTCAAGCGAAGTTTGGAATGTCTGGGGGCGTCATACCAACAAGCCTTTCGTCGGTTCCTGACCCTGGAACGCAAACTACAAAATCGTCCAGATCTGAAGATTCAATATTCAAACTTTCTAAAGGAATATTGGGATATTGGTCATATGTCGCCTGTTGCTCCAGAGTCTATAGGACTTTGTCAATACTTTCTTCCTCATCACTGTGTCTTTAAAGAAGACAGTTCAACGACAAAGTTGCGAGTCGTTTTCGACGGCTCAGCAGCTACCTCGTCAGGTTATTCATTAAATGAACTATTGATGGCTGGGACCTGTTATTCAAGAGCTAACTAATGGCGTGGAATGGCGTTACGTGCCTACTTCACTCAACCCGGCAGATATACTCTCGAGAGGTTTTCTAGTTTCCTGCTTGTTGCTTGTCAGATAAGACAGTACTCCTTTTTGCGTCATCTCCCTTCGTTGATATAACTGCCACTTGTAAATACGTCAACTCATTTGATACAATGCAGCGTATATTCGGATATATTTATAAATTCATACACAGAAGCAGGCATCCTGGACTAACAGTGTCTGATATACAACATGGGACCCAACTCTTACTAAGGCTCGTCCAGAGAGCACACCTGTGGGAAGAGATCAAATCATTGCAATCGAGAAGAGTTGTTAAACCGTCCAGTTGTATCGCATCACTTAACCCTTTTTTGGATGATTTCGGCATTCTCAGAGTTGATGGGCGCTTGAAAAACTCTTCGCTGGATTTCGACGCTCGCCATCCAATAATTCTCCCGTGTCACCATCCCATCACACGGTTTAACAATCGGGACTTACACGCTGGTCTACGGGCACTTCTTGCTCATATTCGGTTGCAGTTTTGGCCGATTGGTGAAAGGAAGACCGAATCCAAGGTGGTTGGAAAATGTGTGAGATGCTTTCGTGCCAAGCCTCGATTAGTAGAGCATATAATGGCTGATCTGCCCAAAGAACGTCTGCTTCTGCTTCGCGACTAAAGCGGTTCACCTGGAAATGGAACTCTCAGATATGGTCGGATAACGCTAACAACTTTGTCGGCGCCAAGATTGAGCTTCTGGATCTCAAGCGTCTATTCATAAGTCGCAATCATATTGATTCAGTGCATAAATTTTGCATGGCTGATTCCATTGATTGGAAATTTATACCTCCTCGTTCACCGCATTTTGGCGGCCTTTGGGAAGCAGCAGTGAAGACAGCGAAACATCATTTTTATCGTGCTGTTGGATCTTGTGTTCTCAACTTCGAAGAGTTTCGCACCCTAGTCTGCCACATAGCATCGATAATTAATTCCAGGCCATTGTTTCCTCTTTCAGAAGATCCAGCAGATCTAGATGTGCTCACTCCAACTCATTTCTTGATTGGTGGACCCAGCTCATCGTTCGTTGAGCCTGATGTGACGCACCTACAATTCAATCGTCTGGATGGTTGGCAACGCGTAACAAACCTCCAACAACTGTTTTGGGCTCGCTGGCGTGAAGAATACTTAACACTGCTTCAGCAGCGCTCCAAAACCAGGCCTATGAGTCAACGACATAGTCCTCGTAAAGGATGAAAATCTGCCGCCTCTAAGGGGGCCACTGGCGAGAATCACGGAGTTAATCGTGGGAAGGATGGAGTCGATCGAGTAGCCATTTTGCGCACCGCAACAGAAGAAACGAGAAGAGCTGCAAACAAGCTGTGCCTATTGCCCATCAGGGAATCTGTTGAAAGTCCATGCCTTCCAACGGGGGGAGAATGTCTGGCTACGCAGCCAAAACAACTGGAGCGACCTCGCAACTGATAAGAGCAGCATCTTAATTTTATCTTATAATACTCGCTCTGCAAAGCAATTGCCTAAATTTCGCTCTTAAGAATTCATTTACATAGAGCTGCCGCTCTTCGCTGCAACGATCGTTTTATTGCCCTAGCTTTACTTATGCGAAGGCCTCGATGCTGCGCATCCAGCTAGTTAAGTTCGTTCGCTTCATGCATTTGGTACACATCGGCCAATTGCATTACTCAAAATTATAACGTATAATTATCGCTTCGCTAAAATTGGCACGTACTAATTCGGGTTCGCTTGCCTATATAAAACTATTGTTCTTAAATAAGACCAATTCGGGTCTGCCTGCTTTTCGTAACTTTCAAAAATATAAAAACAAATTGAAACACAAGAAATAAAAGTTTAATTATTTCTATTTGTAAAAGCTATTGAAAAAGCTCAGTAGCGCAACAGGAACGATCTTCTGAAAGTTAAGATGTTGTATGAAAAATTTTTTTGCTTATCAAGATATCTTGACCAAACTCGGCAGTTAGTTAAACTATGCTCCTCATATATATGCAAAATCCTATTAAGATCGGACCACTATATCACATAGCTGCCATAGGAACGATCTGTCGAAAGTTAAGATGTTGTATGAAAAAAAATATTGTTTATCAAGATATTTTTGACTTAACTCGGCACTAATTAGTTTTACTATGCGCCTCATATATATGCTAAATCCTATTAAGATGTTTACACATTATCATATAGCTGCCATAGGAGCGATCGGTCGTAAAATAGGTTGTATAAAAAAAGATTCGCCAAACTCGGCATTTATAAGTTTTACTATGCGCCTCATATAAATGCAAAATCCTATTAAGATCGGACCACTATATCAAATAGCTGCCATAGGAACGATCGGTCGAAAATTAAGTTGTTGCATGAAAAAAAAATCAATCCACTCTATCGTATAGCTGCCATAGGAAAGATAGGTCGTAAATTAAATTGTTTTATGAAATATGCATATGCAGCTGCCAAGGAACGATCGGTCGAAAATAATGTTGTATGAAAGAATATGCTGTTTATCAAGATATCTTGCCTTAACTCGGCACTAATTGGTTTTACTATGCTCCTCATATATATGCAAAATCCTGTTAATATCGGTACAATATATCATAAAGATGCCATAGGAACGATCGGTTGAAAATTAAGTTGTATGAAAAAATTGTTGTTTATCAAGATATCTTGACTGAACCTAGCATTAAAAAGCTTTACTATGCTCCTCATAAATATGCAAAATCCTCTTAAGATTGGATCACTCTATCATATAGCTGCCATAGGAACGATCGGTCGAAAATATTGTTGTATGAAAGAATATGCTGTTTATCAAGATATCTTGACTTAACTCGGCATTTTTTAGTTTTACTATATATGCAAAATCTTATTAATATCGGTACACTATATTATAGAGCTGCCATAGGAACGATCGGTTGAAAATTAAGTTGTACGAAAAATAATTTTGTTTATCAAGATAACTTACCAAACTCGGCATTTATTAGTTTTACCATGCTCCTTATCTATATGGAAAATCCTATTAAGATCGGACCACTATATCATATAGCTGCCATAGGAACGTTCGGTGGAAAATTTAGTTGTTGTCGGCAGTTAGATTTACTATGCTCCTTATGTATATGCAAAATTCTATTAAGATCGGACCACTATATCATATAGCTGCCAAGGAACGATCAGTCGAAAGCTAAGATGTTGTATGAAAAACATTTTTATTTATCAAGATTTCTTGACCAAACTGAATTTTTTAGTTTTACTCTGTTCCTGTTATATATGCAAAATCCTGTTAGGATCGCACCACTTTATCATAAAGCTGGCATATGATCGATCGGTCGGAAATTTATTTGTATGAAAAAAAATGTTGTTTATCAAGACATATTGACTTAACTCGGCCATAATTAGTTTTACTATAATCCTCATATATATGCAAAATCCTATTAAGGTCGGACCACTATATCATATAGCTACCATGGAACGATCGGACGAAAATAAGTTGATTTATGCGAAGTATTTTGTTTATCAAGACATCTTGGTTAAACTTGGCAATAAAAAGTTTTACTATGCTTCTCATAAATATGCAAAATCCTATTAAGATCGGACCACTTTATCATATAGCTGGCATAGGAAAATTAAGCTGTATGAAAAAATTTTGTTTATCGAGATATCTTGACTAAACTCGGCATTTATTAGTTTTACTAAGCTCCTCAAATTTATGAAAAATCCTTTTAAGATCGGACCACTATATCATATAGCTGCCAAGGAACGATCAGTCGAAAATTAAGATGTTGTATGAAAAGCATTTTTATTTATTAAGATATCTTGACCAAACTGAATTTTTTAGTTTTACTATGCTTCTCATAAATATGCAAAATCCTATTAAGATCGGACCACTTTATCATATAGCTGGCATAGGAAAATAAAGCTGTTTGAAAAAATGTTGTTTTTCGAGATATCTTGACCAAAATAGGCAGTTAGTTTAACTATGCTCCTCATATATTTGCAAAGTCCTATTAAGATCGGCCCACAATATCTTATAGCTGCCATGGGAACGATCGGTCAAAAAAATGTTGTTTATCCAGATATCTTGACTGAACTCGGCACTTATTAGTTTTACTATGCTCCTCAAATATATACAAAATATTTTTAAGATCGGTACACTACATCATAAAGCTGCCATAGGAACGATCGGTTGAAAATTAAGTTGTTTGAAAAATAACTTTGTTTATCAAGATATCTTGACCAAACTCGGCATTTATTAGTTTTACCATTTTTAAATATGAAAAAAAAATTTGTTTATCATGATATCTTACCCAACCTCGGCATTTATTGGTTTTACTAAGCTCCTCATATATACGCAAAATCCTATTGAGATCGGACCACTATATCATATAGCTGCCAAGGAACGATCAGTCGAATGTTAACATGTTGAATGAAAAACATTTTTGTTTATCAATATATCTTAAGCAAACTCGGCATTCATCTGTTTTATTATGCTCCTCATATGTACGCAAAATCCTTTTAAGATCGGACCACTATATCATATAGTTGCCAGGGAACGATCGGTCGAAAGTTAAGATGTTGTATGAAAATCATTATTGTTTATTAGGATATCTGGACCTTACTCGCCATTTACTAGTTTTACTATGCTCCCCATATATATGCAAAGTCCTATTTAGATCGGCCCACTATATCATATAGTTGCCATAGGAACGATCGGTCAAAAATTATGTTGTATGAATAAAAATGTTGTTTATATAGAAGATATCTTGACCGAGCTCGGCAGTTGGTTATACTATGCTCCTTATATTTATGCAAATCCTATTAAGATCGGACCACTATATCATATAGCTGCCATAGAACCGATCGGTCGTAAAGTTGTTGTATGAAAAATATTTGTGTTTTTTTTTGTCTTTACCAAACTGAATTATTTAGTTTAACTCAGCTCCTCATATATATGCAAAATCCTGTTAAGATCGGACCATTTTATCATGTAGCTGGCATAGGATAGCTCGGTCGAAAATTAAGTTGTATGAAAAAAAATATGTTGTTTATCATGATGTCTTGACTAAACTCGGCATTAATTAGTTTTTCTATCCTCTTCATATATATGCAAAATCCTATTAAGATCGGACAACAATACCATATAACTGCCATAGAAATGATCGGTCGTAAATTAAGTTGCTGTATGAAGAAAAATTTTGTTTATCAAGATATCTTTACCAAACTGAGCATTAATAAGTTTCACTGTGCTCCTCATATATATGCAAAATCCTATTAATATCGGTGCACTATACCATATAGCTGCCATAGGAACTATCAGTCGAAGGTTAAGTTTTATAAAAAAAAAAAGTTGTTTATCGAGATATCTTGACCAAACTCGACATTTATTTGTTATATATTTATCAAAATCCTATTAAGATCGGACCACAATATCATATAGCTGCAATAAATGCCAATCTCGGCATTTATTAGTTCTACTATGCTCCTTATATATATGGTAAATCCTATTAAGATCGGACCACTATATCATATAATGCCATAGGAAAGATCGGTTGAAAATTAAGTTGTATGACAAAAAATTTTGTTTAGCAATATATCTTTACCAAACTTGGCAGCTAGGTTTACTATTCTCCTTTTATATATGCAAAATCATCTTAAGATCGGACCACAATATCATATAGCTGCCATAGATACGATCGGTCGAAAATTAAGTTGTATGAAACAAAATTTTGCTTATCAAGATATCTTGATTTAACTTGGCATTTATTAGTTAGACTATGCTCCTCAAAAATATACAAAATCCGATTAAGATCGGTACACTATATCATATAGCAGCCAAGGAACGATCCGTCGAAAGTGAAGATGTATGAAAAAAATTTTCATTAGCAAGATATCTTTACCCAACTCGGCAGTTAGTTTTACTATGCTCCTCTTATATATGCAAAATCCTATTAAGATCGGCTCACTATATCAAATAGCTGCCATAGGAACGATTGGTCGTAAATTAAGCTGTTGTATGAAAAAAAATTAGTTTATCGAGATATCTTGACCAAACACGGCATTAAGTAGATTTACTATGCGCTTCATATAAATGCAAAATCCTATCAATATCGGACGACTATATCATAACAAATAAGTTGATGTATGCGAAAATATTTTGTTTATCAAGACATCTTGACTAAACTTGGCATTCAAAAGTTTTACTATGCTCCTCATAAATATACAAAATCATATTAAGATTGGACCACTATATCATAGCTGCCAAGGAACGATCAGTAAAAAATTAAGTTGTTGTGTAAAAAAAATTTTGTTAATCAAGATATCTTGACCAAACTCGGCAGTAAGTATTACTATACTCCTCATATATATGCAAAATCCTATTAAACTCGGTACACTATATCATAAAGCTGCAATAGAAACGATCGGTCGTAAATTAAGCTGTTGTATGAAAAAAAATTAGTTTATCGAGATATCTTGACCAAACACGGCATTAATTAGATTTACTATCAATATCGGACGACTATATCATATAGCTGCCAAGGAACGATCAGTCGAAAGTTAAGATGTTGTATGAAAAACATTTTTATTTATAAAGATATCTTGACCAAACTGAATTTTTTAATTTTACTCTGCTCCTCATATTTATGCAAAATCCTGTTTAGATCGGACCACTTCTCATATAGCTGCCAAGGAACGATCGGTCGAAAATTAAGTTGTATGAAAAAATGTTGATTATTTAGATATCTTGACTAAACTCGGCATTTGTTAGTTTTACTATGCTCCTGAAATATATAGAAAATCTTATTAAGATCGGTACACTATATCATATAGTTGCAGTAAGAACGATCGGTCGAAAATTAGATTGTTGGATTAAAAATATTTTTGTTTATTAAGATATCTTGAGCTAATTCTGCATTAATTAGTTTTACTATGCTCCCCATATATATGCAAAATCCTATTAAGATCGGACCACCATAATCATATACCTGCCATAGGAACTATCGGTTACATAAGTTGTTGTATAAAAAAAATTTTGTTTATCACGATATCTTGACCAAACTCAGCATTTATTAGTTTCACTATGCTTCTGATATAAATGCAAAATCCTATTTAAATCGCACCACTAAATCATTCAGGTGCCATAGGAACGATCGGTCGAAAGTTGAGTTGTTGTATGAAAAAAAATTAGGATTATCAAAATATCTTGACCAAACTCGGCAGCTAGTTACTATGCTTCTCATATATATCCAAAATCCTATTAAGATTGGACCACAATACCACATAGCTGCCAAGGAACGATCGGTCTAAAATTAAGTTGTTTATTAAAAACACTTTTGTTTGTCAAGATTTCTTGACCAAACTCGGTATTTTTTAGTTTTAGTATGCTCCTCATATATATTTAAAATCATATATATTATATATCTGCCATAGAACGATCGGTCGCAAGTTAAGTTCTTGTATGATACAAAATTTAGTTTATCAAGATATCTTGACCAAACTCGGTATTTATTAGTTTTACTCTGCGCCTTATATATATGCAAAATCCTATTAAGATCGGACCACTATGTCATATAACTGCCTTAGAAACGATCGATCGAAAATTAATTTTGTATGAAAAAATTTGATGTTTATCAAGATATCTTGACCAAACTCGGTAGTTAGTTACTGTGCTCCTTAAATATATGCAAAATCCTATTAAGATTGGACCACAATACCGCATAGCTGCCAAGGAACGATCGGTCTAAAATTAAGTTGCTTATTAAAAACACTTTTGTTTGTCAAGTTTTCTTGACCAAACTCGGTATTTTTAGTTTTTTTATGCTTCTCATATATATTTAATATCCTATATATCTTATAGCTGCCAAAGAACGATCGGTCGCAAGTTAAGTTCTTGTATGATACAAAATTTTGTTTATCAAGATATCTTGACGAAACTCGGCAGTTAGTTACTATGCTGCTCATATATATACAAAATCCTATTAAGATCGGACCACAATATCATAAAGCTACCCAGGAACGATCGGTCGAAAATTAAGTTGTTGTTTGAAAATACTTTTTGCTTATTAAGATATCTTGTCCAAACTCAGCATTTATTAGTTAAACTCTGCTCCTCATATAAACGCAAAATCCTATTAAGATCGGTACACTATATCATATAGCTGCCATAGGAACGATCGGTCAAAAATTAAGTTGATGTATCAAAAAATAAAATGTTGTATGAAAAAAAATTTTGTTTATCAAGATATCTTGACCAAACTCGGCAGTTAGTTTTACTATGCTCCTCATATATATTAAAAATCCTATATATCATGTAGCTGCTATAGATCGAGCGGTCGCAAGTAAGTTGTTGTATCACAATTTTGTTTATCAAGATATCTTAACCAAACTCTGCATTTATTAGTTTTACTATGCGCCTCATATATGTGCCAAATCCTATTAAGATCGGTACACTATATCATATAGCTGCCATAGGAACGATCAGTAGAAAGTTAAGATGTTGTATGAAAAAAAAATTTATTTATCAAGATATCTCGACCAAAATCGGCATTTATTAATTTTACTATGCGCCTCATATATATTTAAAATACTATTAGGTTCAGACTACTATATCATATATCTGCCCTAGGAACGATCGGTCGAAAGTTAAGATCTTGTATGAAAGAAATGTTGATTATTAAGATATCTTGACCAAACTCGGCAGTTAGTTTAACTACGCTCCTCATTTATATGGAAAATCCTATTAAGATCGGACCACAATATTATAGCTGCTAAGGAACGATCGGTCGAAAATTAGGTTGTTGTTTGAAAAACCTTTTTGTCTATCAAGATATCTAGAGCAAATTCGTCATTTTTTAGTTTTACTTGCTCCTTATAAATATGAAAAATTCTATTAAGATCGGTACACTATATAATATAGCTGCTCTATTAAATTTCTTTATCAAGATATCTTGACCAAACTCGGCATTTATTAGTTTTACTTAGCGCTTCATATATATGCAAAATCCTATTAATATGGGATTACTGTATCACATAGCTGCCATAGGAACGATCGTTCAAAAATTAAGTTGTATGAAAAAAAAATTTGTTTATCAAGCTGTCTTGACCAAACTCGGCAATTATTAGTTCACCGAAAAAAATTTGCATATCAAGATATCTTGACCAAACTAGGTATTTATTAGTTTTACTATGCGCCTCATATGTATGCAAAATCATATTAAGATTGGAGCACAATATCATATAGCTGCCAAGGAACGATCCGTCGCAAGTAAGTTGTTGTATGAAAAAAAATTTTGTTTATCAAGATATCTTGACCAAAACCGGCAATAATTGGTTTTAATATGCTCCTAATATAAATGCAAAATCCTATTAAGATCTACCCACTATATCATATAGCTGCCAAAGGAACGATCGGTCGAAAGTTAAGATGATGTATAAAAAAAATTATGTTTATCAAGATATCTTGACCAAACTCGGCATTTATTAGTTCTACTATGCGCCTAATATATATGCAAAAACCTATTAGGATCGGACTACTGTATCATATAGCTGCCATAGGAACGATCGGTCAAAAACTAAGATGTTGTATGAAAAAAAAATTTTGTTTATCAAGATATCTTGACCAAACTCGGTATTTATTTGCTTTATTCTGCACCTCATATATATACAAAATCCTATATACCATATAGCTGCCATAGAACGATCGGTCAAAAGTTAAGATGTTGTATTAAAAAGAAATGTTGATTATCAAGATAGCTTGACCAGCCTCGGCATTTATTAGTTTTACTACGCTCCTCATATATATGCGAAGTCCTATCAATATCGGCCCACTATATCATATAGTTGCCATAGGAACGATTGGTCGAGAATTAAGTTGTATGAATAAAAATTTGTTTATCAAGCTATCTAGACATTTGTTGGCTTAACCATGCTCCTCATATATATGCAATGTCCTATTAAGATCGGCCCACTATATCATATAGCTGCCATAGGAACGATCTGTCGAAAATTAAGTTGTTGTATGAAAAAAATTATGTTCATCAAGATATCTTAACCAAACTTGTCATTTATTAGTCTTACTATGCTCCTCATATGTATGCAAAGTCCCATTAAGATCGGCCCACTATATCATATTGCTGCCATAGGAACGATCGGTCGAAAATTAAGTTGTTGTATGAAAAAATTATGTTCATCAAGATATCTTAACCAAACTTGGCATTTAATAGTTTTACTACGCTCCTCATATATATGCAAAGTCCTATTAAGATCGGCCCACTATATCATATTGCTGCCATAGGAACGATCGGTCGAAAATTAAGTGTTTGTATGAAAAACATTTTTTTTTATCGAGATATCTTGACCCAACTCGGCATTTATTAGTTAATTATGCTCCTCATATATATATAAACTGTTATTAAGATCGGTACACTGTATCATAAAGCTGCCATAGGAACGATCGGTCGAAAATTAAGTTGTTGTATGAAAAAAATTATGTTCATCAAGATATCTTTACCAAACTTGTCATTTATTAGTCTTACTATGCTCCTCATATGTATGCAAAGTCCCATTAAGATCGGCCCACTATATCATATTGCTGCCATAGGAACGATCGGTCGAAAATTAAGTTGTTGTATGAAAAAAATTATGTTCATCAAGATATCTTAACCAAACTTGGCATTTAATAGTTTTACTATGCTCCTCATACATATGCAAAACCCTATTAAGATCGGACCACAATATCATAAAGCTACTCAGGAACGATCGGTCGAAAATTAGGTTGTTGTATGAAATAATATTTTTTTTATCAAGATATCTTGACCAAACTCGGCAGTAAGTTACTATCATCCTTATATATATGCAAAATCCTATTAAAATCGGCCAACAATATCATAGCTGCCAAGGAACGATCGGTCTAAAATTAAGTTGTTTATTAAAAACACTTGTTTGTCAAGATTTCTTGACCAAACTCGGTATTTATTAGTGTTACTATGCTCCTCATATATATTTAAAATCCTATATATCATATATCTGGCATAGAACAATCGGTCGCAAAATTTTGTTTATCAAGATATCTTGACCAAACTTGGAATATATTAGTTTTATCATGATCTTCATATTAATCCAAAATCCTATTAAGATCGGACCACTATATCATAAAGCTGCCATCGGAACTACCTGTCGAAAATTAAGTTGTGTGAAAAAATATTTTGTTTATCAAGATATCTTGACCAAACTCGGCATTTGTTAGTTTTACTCTGCGCCTTATATATATGCAAAATCCTATTAAGATCGGACCACTATGTCATAACTGCCTTAGGAACGATCGATCGAAAATTAATTTTAATGAAAAAATTTTTTGTTTATCAAGATATCTTGACCAAAGTCGGTAGTTAGTTACTATTAAGATTGGACCACAATACCGCCTAGCTGCCAAGGAACGATCGGTCTAAAATTAAGTTGTATATTAAAAACAGTTTTGTTTGTCAAGATTTCTTGACCAAACTCGGTATTTTTAGTTTTTTTATGCTTCTCATATATATTTATTATTCTATATATCTTATAGCTGCCATAGAACGATCGGTCGTAAGTTAAGTTCTTGTATGATACAAAATTTTGTTTATCAAGATATCTTGACGAAACTCGGCAGTTAGTTACTATGCTGCTCATAAATATACAAAATCCTATTAAGATTGGACCACAATACCGCATAGCTGCCAAGGAACGATCGGTCTAGAATTAAGTTGTTTACTAAAAACACTTTTGTTTGTCAAGATTTCTTGACCAAACTCGCTATGTTTTAGTTTTACTATGTCCCTCATATATATTTAAAATCCTTTATATCATATATCTGCCATAGAACGATCGGTCGCAAGTTAAGTTCTTGTATGATACAAAATTTTGTTTATCAAGATATCTTGACCAAACTCAAGATATCTTGACCAAACTTGGCATATATTAGTTTTATCATGATCTTCATATTAATCCAAAATCCTATTAAGATCGGACCACTATATCATATAGCTGCCATCGGAACTACCTGTCGAAAATTAAGTTGTGTGAAAAAATATTTTGTTTATCAAGATATCTTGACCAAACTCGGCATTTATTAGTTTTACTCTGCGCCTTATATATATGCAAAATCCTATTAAGATCGGACCACTATGTCATATAACTGCCTTAGGAACGATCGATCGAAAATTAATTTTAATGAAAAAATTTTTTGTTTATCAAGATATCTTGACCAAACTCGGTAGTTAGTTACTATTAAGATTGGACCACAATACCGCCTAGCTGCCAAGGAACGATCGGTCTAAAATTAAGTTGTATATTAAAAACAGTTTTGTTTGTCAAGATTTCTTGACCAAACTCGGTATTTTTAGTTTTTTTATGCCTCTCATATATATTTAATATCCTATATATCTTATAGCTGCCATAGAACGATCGGTCGGAAGTTAAGTTCTTGTATGATACAAAATTTTGTTTATCAAGATATCTTGACGAAACTCGGCAGTTAGTTACTATGCTGCTCATAAATATACAAAATCCTATTAAGATTGGACCACAATACCGCATAGCTGCCAAGGAACGATCGGTCTAAAATTAAGTTGTTTATTAAAAACACTTGTTTGTCAAGATTTCTTGACCAAACTCGCTATGTTTTAGTTTTACTATGTCCCTCATATATATTTAAAATCCTTTATATCATATATCTGCCATAGAACGGTCGGTCGCAAGTTAAGATCTTGTATGATACAAAATTTTGTTTATCAAGATATCTTGACCAAACTCGGTAGTTAGTTACTATAAAAAAAAAAAAAAAAAAAAAAAAAAAAAAAAAAAAAAAAAAAAAAAAAAAAAAAAAAAAAAAAAAAAAAAAAAAAAAAAAAAAAAAAAAAAAAAAAAAAAAAAAAAAAAAAAAAAAAAAAAAAAAAAAAAAAAAAAAAAAAAAAAAAAAAAAAAAAAAAAAAAAAAAAAAAAAAAAAAAAAAAAAAAAAAAAAAAAAAAAAAAAAAAAAAAAAAAAAAAAAAAAAAAAAAAAAAAAAAAAAAAAAAAAAAAAAAAAAAAAAAAAAAAAAAAAAAAAAAAAAAAAAAAAAAAAAAAAAAAAAAAAAAAAAAAAAAAAAAAAAAAAAAAAAAAAAAAAAAAAAAAAAAAAAAAAAAAAAAAAAAAAAAAAAAAAAAAAAAAAAAAAAAAAAAAAAAAAAAAAAAAAAAAAAAAAAAAAAAAAAAAAAAAAAAAAAAAAAAAAAAAAAAAAAAAAAAAAAAAAAGAAAATACTATGTAATGAAATCCAATTAAAATCGGACCACAATATCATATAGCTGCCAAGGGAACGATCGGTCGAAAATTAAGTTGTTGTATGGTTTTTCTTTCTGTTTATCGGGATATCTTAACCAAACACGGCATTTATTAGTTTTACTCACTGGCAC